>SZWC01003979.1:116527-176768 GCA_023375785.1 Penium margaritaceum | reverse complement strand
GACTGGTTGCGGAGTGGTGCGAACTGGTTGCGGAGTGGTGCGAACTGGTTGCAGAGTGGTGCGAACTGGTTGCAGAGTGATGCGAACTGGTTGCAAAGTGGTGCAAACTGGTTGCGGAGTGCTGCGAACTGGTTGAGGAGTGGTGCGAACTGGTTGCGGAGTGGTGCCAACTGATTGGGGAGTGGTGCGAACTGGTCGCGAAGTGGTGCGAACTGGTTGTGGAGCTGTGCGAGCTGGTTAAGGAGTGTTGCGAGCTGGTTGTGGAGTGGTGCGAACTGGTCACGCAGTGGTGCAAACTGGTTGCGGATTGGTACAAACTGGTTACGGAGTGGTGCAAACTGGTTGCGGAGTGGTGCGAACTGGTCGCGGAGTGGTGCAAGCTGGCTGCGGAGTGGTGCAAACTGGTTGCGGAGTGGTGCCAACTGGTTGCGAAGTGGTGGGAACTGGTTGCAGAGTGGTGGAAACTGGTTGCGGAGTGGTGCGAACTGGTTGCGGAGTGGTGCGAACTGGTTGCCGAATGGTGCGAACTGGTTGCAGATTTGTGCAAACGGGTTGTGGAGTGGTGCGAACTGGTTGCGGAGTGGTGCGAACTGGTTGCAGACAGCTGAGAATTCATTGCAGAGTGGTGTGAACTGGTTACGGAGGGGTGCGAACTGGTTGCGCAGTGGTGCGAAATTGTTGGGGAATGGTGCGAACTGGGTGCAGAGTGGTGCAACTGGTTGTAGAGTGGTGCGAACTGGTTGCGGAGTGGTGCGCACTGGCTGAGGTGTGGTGCGAACGGGGTGCGGAGTAGTGCGAACTGGTTGCCGAGTGGTGCGAACTGGTTGCGGAGTGGTGCGAACGTCTTGCGGAGTGGTGCGAACTCGTTACGGAGTGGTGGGAACTGCTTGTGTGGTGGTGCGAACTCGTTGCGGAGTGGTGGGAACTGGTTGCGGAGTGGTGCGAACGTCTTGCGGAGTGGTGCGAACTCGTTACGGAGTGGTGGGAACTGCTTGTGTGGTGGTGCGAACTCGTTGCGGAGTGGTGGGAACTGGTTGCGGAGTGGTGCGAACGTCTTGCGGAGTGGTGCGAACTCGTTACGGAGTGGTGGGAACTGCTTGTGTGGTGGTGCGAACTCGTTGCGGAGTGGTGGGAACTGGTTGCGGAGTGGTGCGAACGTCTTGCGGAGTGGTGCGAACTCGTTACGGAGTGGTGGGAACTGCTTGTGTGGTGGTGCGAACTCGTTGCGGAGTGGTGGGAACTGGTTGCGGAGTGGTGCGAACGTCTTGCGGAGTGGTGCGAACTCGTTACGGAGTGGTGGGAACTGCTTGTGTGGTGGTGCGAACTCGTTGCGGAGTGGTGGGAACTGGTTGCGGAGTGGTGCGAACGTCTTGCGGAGTGGTGCGAACTCGTTACGGAGTGGTGGGAACTGCTTGTGTGGTGGTGCGAACTCGTTGCGGAGTGGTGGGAACTGGTTGCGGAGTGGTGCGAACGTCTTGCGGAGTGGTGCGAACTCGTTACGGAGTGGTGGGAACTGCTTGTGTGGTGGTGCGAACTCGTTGCGGAGTGGTGGGAACTGGTTGCGGAGTGGTGCGAACGTCTTGCGGAGTGGTGCGAACTCGTTACGGAGTGGTGGGAACTGCTTGTGTGGTGGTGCGAACTCGTTGCGGAGTGGTGGGAACTGGTTGCGGAGTGGTGCGAACGTCTTGCGGAGTGGTGCGAACTCGTTACGGAGTGGTGGGAACTGCTTGTGTGGTGGTGCGAACTCGTTGCGGAGTGGTGGGAACTGGTTGCGGAGTGGTGCGAACGTCTTGCGGAGTGGTGCGAACTCGTTACGGAGTGGTGGGAACTGCTTGTGTGGTGGTGCGAACTCGTTGCGGAGTGGTGGGAACTGGTTGCGGAGTGGTGCGAACAGGTTGCGGAGTGGTGCGAACTGGTTTCGGAGTGGTGTGAACTGGTTGCAGAGTGGTGCGAACTGGTTGAGGAGTGGTGCGAACTGGTTGCGGAATGATGCGAACTGGTTGCGGAGTGGTGCGCACTGGCTGAGGTGTGGTGCGAACGGGGTGCGGAGTAGTGCGAACTGGTTGCCGAGTGGTGCGAACTGGTTGCGGAGTGTTGCGAACTGGTTGTGGAGTGGTGCGAACTGGTTGCGGAGTGGTGCGAACGTCTTGCGGAGTGGTGCGAACTCGTTACGGAGTGGTGGGAACTGCTTGTGTGGTGGTGCGAACTCGTTGCGGAGTGGTGCAAACTGGTTGCGGATGGGTGCAAACTGGTTTCCGAGTGGTGCGAAATGGTTGCGGATTTGTGCGGACTGGTTGTGGAGTGGTGCGATCTGGGTGCAGAGTGGTTGGAACCGGTTGCAGAGTGGTGCGAGCTGGTTGCGGAGTGGTGCAAACTGGTTGAGGTGTGGTGCGTACTGGTTGCGGAGTGGTGGGAACTGGTTGCGGAAAGGAGTGAATGTTGCGGAGTGGTGCTAACTGGTTGCGGAGTTGTGTGAACTGGTTGCGGACTGGTGCAAACTGGTTGTGGGGTGGTGCAAACTGGTTGCGGTGTGGTGCAAACTGGTAATGGATTGGTGCAAACTTGTTGCGGAGTGGTGTGAATTGGTTGCGGAGTGGTGGGAACTGGTTGCGGAGTGGTGCGAACTGGTTGCAGAGTGGTACCAACTGGTTGTGGAGTGGTCCGAACTGGTTGCAGAGTGGTGCGAACGAGTTGCAGAGTGGTGCAAACTGGTTCGGGAGTGGTGTGAACTGCTTGCGAAGTGGTGCAAACTGGCTGCGGATTGGTGCGAACTGGTTGCCGGATGGTGTGAACTTGTTGCGGAGTGGAGCGAACTGGTTGCAGAGTGGTGCAAACCGGTTGCCGAGTGGTGCAAAATGGTTGCGGAGTGGTGTGAACTGGTTGCGGAGTGGTGCGAACTAGTTGCGGAGTGGTGTAAACTGGCTGCGGAATGGTGCGAACTGGTTACGGAGTGGTGCGAACTGGTTGCGGAGTGGTGCAAACTGGTTGAAGAGTGCTGCGAACTGGTTGCGGAGTGGTGCAAACTGGTTGCGGAGTGGTGCAAACTGGTTGCGGAGTGGTGAGAACTGGTTGCCAAGTGGTGGAAACCGGTTGCGGAGTGGTACAAACTGGTTGGGGAGTGGTGCGAACTGGTTGTTGAGTGGTACGAACTGGTTGCGGAGTGGTGCAAACTGGTTGCAGAGTGGTGCGAACTGGTTGCGGAGTGGTGCAAACTGGTTGTGGAGTGGTGCAAACTGGTTGCGGAGTGGTGCAAACTGGTTGCGGAGTGGTGCGAACTGGTTGCCGAGTGGTGCGAACTGGTTGCCGAGTGGTGCGAACTGGTTGCCGAGTGGTGCGAACTGGTTGCCGAGTGGTGCGAACTGGTTGCCGAGTGGTGCGAACTGGTTGCCGAGTGGTGCGAACTGGTTGCCGAGTGGTGCGAACTGGTTGCCGAGTGGTGCGAACTGGTTGCCGAGTGGTGCGAACTGGTTGCCGAGTGGTGCGAACTGGTTGCCGAGTGGTGCGAACTGGTTGCCGAGTGGTGCGAACTGGTAGCAGAGTGGTGCGAACTAGTTGCGGAGTGGTACAAACTGGTTGGAGAGTGGTGCGAACTGGGTGCGGAGTGGTGCGAACAGGTTGGGGATTAGTGCAAACTGGTTGCTGATTGGTGCGAACTGGGTGCGGATTGGTGCGAACTGGTTGCGTAGTGGTGCAAACTGGTTGCAGAGTGGTTGCAGAGTGGTGCAAACTGGTTGCAGAGTGGTGTGAACTAGGTGTAGAGTGGTGCAAACTGGTCCCGGAAATGTGCAAACTGGCCGCGGAGTGTTGCGAACTGGTTGCGGAGTGGTGAAAACTGGTTGCGGAGTGGTGCAAACTGGTTGCGCAGTGGTGCGAACTGGTTAAGGAGTGGTGCAAACTGGTTGCGGAGTGGTGCGAACTAGTTGCGGAGTGGTGTGAACTGGTTGCAGCGTTGTGCAAACTGGTTGCAGAATAGTGCAAACTACTTGCGGAGTGGTGCAAACTGGTTGCAGAGTGGTGGGAACCGGTTGCGGAGTATAGCAAACTGGTTGCGGAGTGGTGCGAACTGGTTCCGGAGTGGTGCGAACTGGTTGCGGAGTGGTGCGAAGTGGTTGCAGAGTGGTGCAAACCGGTAGCAGAGTGGTACGAACTGGTTGCGAAGTGGTGCGAACTGGCTGAGGAGTGGTGCGAACTGGTTGCGGAGTGCTGCGAACTGGTTGCGGAGTGGTTCGAACTGGTTGCGGATTGGTTGGAACTGGTTGCGAAGTAGTGCGAACAGGTTGCGGATTGGTTGGAACTGGGTGCGGATTGGTGCAAACTGGCTGCGGAGTGGTGCAAACTGGTTGCGGAGTGGTGCAAACTGGTTGCGGAGTGGTGGGAACTAGTTGCGGAGAGGTGCGAACTGGTTGCGGAGTGAGGGGAAGTGGCTGCGGAGTGGTGCAACTGGTTACGGAGTGGTGCGAACTGGTTGCGAAGTGGTGCAAACTGGTTTTGGAGTGGTGCAAACTGGTTGCGGAGTGCTGCGAACTGGTTGCGGAGTGGTGCAAACTGGTTGCTGAGTGGTGCAAACTGGTTGCGGAGTGGTGCGAACTAGTTGCGGAGTGGTGCGAACTGGTTGCGGAATGGTGCGAACTGGCTGCGGAGAGGTGCGAACTGGTTGCGGAGGCGTGCGAACTGGTTAAGGAGTGGTACGAACTGGTTGCGCAGTGGTGCGAACTGGTCGCGGAGTGGTGCGAACTGGGTGCAGAGTGGTGCGAACCGGTTGCAGAGTGGTGCGAACTGGTTGCGGAGTGTTGCGAACTGGTTGTGGAGTGGTGCGAACTGGTGGCGGAGTGGTGCGAACTTCTTGCGGAGTGGTGCGAACTCGTTACGGAGTGGTGCGAACTGCTTGCCTGGTGGTGCGAGCTGGTTGCGGAGTGGTGCGAACTGGTTGCGGATGGGTGCAAACTGGTTGCCGAGTGATGCAAACTGGTTGCGGAGTGGTGCGGACTGGTTGCGGAGTGGTGCAAACTGGGTGCAGAGTGGTTCGAACCGGTTGCAGAGTGGTGCGAACTGGTTGCGGAGTGGTGCGAGCTGGTTGAGGTGTGGTGCGTACTGGTTGCGGAGTGGTGGGAACTGGTTGCGGAAAGGAGTTAAGGTTGCGGAGTGGTGCTAACTTGTTGCGGAGTTGTTTGAACTGGTTGCGGAGTGGTGCAAACTGGTTGTGGAGTGGTGCGAACTGGTTACGGTGTGGTGTAAACTGGTTGTGGATTGGTGCAAACTTGTTGCGGAGTAGTGTGAATTGGTTGCGGAGTGGTGGGAACTGGTTTCGGAGTGGTGCGAACTGGTTGAAGAGAGGTGCCAACTGGTTGTGGAGTGGTCCGAACTGGTTGGAGAGTGGTGCGAACTAGTTGCAGAGTGGTGCAAACTGGTTGCGGAGACCTGCGAACTGGTTGCGGAGTAATGCAAACTGGTTGCGGAGTGGTGCGAACTGCTTGCGGAGTGGTGCGAACTGGTTGTGGAGTGGTGCGAACTGGTTGGAGAGTGGTGCGAACTAGTTGCAGAGTGGTGCAAACTGGTTGCGGAGACCTGCGAACTGGTTGCGGAGTGGTGTGAACTAGGTGCAGAGTGGTGCGAACTGGTCCCGGAGATGTGCAAACTGGCTGTGGAGTGGTGCGAACTGGTTGGAGAGTGGTGCGAACTAGTTGCAGAGTGGTGCAAACTGGTTGCGGAGACCTGCGAACTGGTTGCGGAGTGGTGTGAACTAGGTGCAGAGTGGTGCGAACTGGTCCCGGAGATGTGCAAACTGGCTGTGGAGTGGTGCGAACTGGTTGGAGAGTGGTGCGAACTAGTTGCAGAGTGGTGCAAACTGGTTGCGGAGACCTGCGAACTGGTTGCGGAGTGGTGTGAACTAGGTGCAGAGTGGTGCGAACTGGTCCCGGAGATGTGCAAACTGGCTGTGGAGTGGTGCGAACTGGTTGGAGAGTGGTGCGAACTAGTTGCAGAGTGGTGCAAACTGGTTGCGGAGACCTGCGAACTGGTTGCGGAGTGGTGTGAACTAGGTGCAGAGTGGTGCGAACTGGTCCCGGAGATGTGCAAACTGGCTGTGGAGTGGTGCGAACTGGTTGGAGAGTGGTGCGAACTAGTTGCAGAGTGGTGCAAACTGGTTGCGGAGACCTGCGAACTGGTTGCGGAGTGGTGTGAACTAGGTGCAGAGTGGTGCGAACTGGTCCCGGAGATGTGCAAACTGGCTGTGGAGTGGTGCGAACTGGTTGGAGAGTGGTGCGAACTAGTTGCAGAGTGGTGCAAACTGGTTGCGGAGACCTGCGAACTGGTTGCGGAGTGGTGTGAACTAGGTGCAGAGTGGTGCGAACTGGTTGCAGAGTGGTGCGAACTAGTTGCGGAGTGGTGTGAACTGGTTGCAGAGTGGTGCAAACTGGTTGCGGGGTGGTGCAAACTGGTTGTGGAGTGGTGAAAACTGGTTGCAGAGTGGTGGGAACGGGTTGCGGAGTATTGCAAACTGGTTGCGGAGTGGTGCGAACTGGTTGCGGAGTGGTGTGAACTGGTTGCGGAGTGGTGCAAAGCGGTTGCAGAGTGGTGCAAACCGGTTGCAGAGTGGTGCAAACTGGTTGCGAAGTGTTGTGAAATGGCTGAGGAGTGGTGCAAACTGGTTGCGGAGTGCTGCGAACTGGTTGCGGAGTGGTTCGAACTGGTTGCGGATTGGTGGGAACGGGTTGCGAAGTAGTGCGAACAGGTTGCGGATTGATGCGAACTGGGTGCGGAGTGGTGCAAACTGGCTGCGGAGTGGTGCAAACTGGTTGCGGAGTGGTGCAAAACGGTTGCGGAGTGGTGGGTATTAGTTGCGGAGAGGTGCGAACTGGTTGCGGAGTGGTGGGAAGTGGTTGCGGAGTGGTGCAAACTGGTTGCGGAGTGGTGCGAACTGGTTGCAAAGTGGTGCAAACTGGTTGTGGAGTGGTGCAAACTGGTTGCGGAGTGCTGCGAACTGGTTGCGGAGTGGTGCAAACTGGTTGCTATGTGGTGCGAACTGGCTCTGGAGTGGTGCAAACTGGTTCCGGAGTGGTGCATACTGGTTGCAGAGTTGTGCGAACTGGTTACGGAGTGGTGCGAACTGGTTTCCGAGTGGTGCGAACTGGTGGAGGTGTGGTGCCAACTGGTTGCGGAGTGGTGGGAACTGGTTGCGGAGTGGTGCGCACAGGTTGCGGAGTGGTGCAAACTGGTTGCGGAGTTGTGTGAACTGATTGCGGAGTGGTGCAAACTGGTTGCGGAGTGGTGCAAACTGGTTGCGGATTGGTGAAAACTGGTTGCGGAGTGGTGCGAACTGGAAGCAGAGTGGTGCAAACAGGTAGCGGAGTGGTGCGAACCGGTTGCAGAGTGGTGCCAACTGGTCGTGGAGTGGTGCGAACTGGTTGTGGAGTGGTGTGAACATGTTGCAGAGTGGTGTGAAACTGTTGCGAAGTGCTGCGATTTGGTTGCGGAGTGGTGCAAACGGGTTGCGAAGTGGTGCGAACTAGTTGCAAAGTGGTGCGAACTGGTTGCGGATTGATGACAACTGGTTGCGGAGTGGTGCAAACTGGTTGCGGAGTGGTGCGAACTGGTTGCAGAGTGGTGCGAACCAGTTGCAGAGTGGTGCGAACTGGTTTTGGAGTGGTGCGAACTGGATGCGGAGTGGTGCGAACAGGTTGTGGAGTGGTGCAAACTGGCTGCGGAGTGGTGCGAACTGGTTGCGGAGTGGTGCGAACTGGTTGCGGAGTGGTGCGAACTGGTTGTAGAGTGGTGCGAACTGGTTGCAGAGTGGTGCGAACCAGTTGCAGAGTGGTGCGAACTGGTTGTAGAGTGGTGCGAACTGGTTGCAGAGTGGTGCGAACCAGTTGCAGAGTGGTGCGAACTGGTTGTAGAGTGGTGCGAACTGGTTGCAGAGTGGTGCGAACCAGTTGCAGAGTGGTGCGAACTGGTTGTAGAGTGGTGCGAACTGGTTGCAGAGTGGTGCGAACCAGTTGCAGAGTGGTGCGAACTGGTTGTAGAGTGGTGCGAACTGGTTGCAGAGTGGTGCGAACCAGTTGCAGAGTGGTGCGAACTGGTTGTAGAGTGGTGCGAACTGGTTGCAGAGTGGTGCGAACCAGTTGCAGAGTGGTGCGAACTGGTTGTAGAGTGGTGCGAACTGGTTGCAGAGTGGTGCGAACCAGTTGCAGAGTGGTGCGAACTGGTTGCGGAGTGGTGAGAACGGGTTGCGGCGTGGTGCGAACTGGTTGCGGAGTGGTGAGAACTGGTTGCGGACTGGTGCGGACTGGTTGCGGAGTGGTGCAAATTGGTTGCCAAGTGGTGCAAACTGGTTGCGGAGTGGTGCGAACTGGTTGTGGAGTGGTGCAAACTGGTTGCGGAGTGGTGCAAACTGGTTGAGGAGTGGTGCGAACTGGTTGAGGAGTGGTGCGAACTGGTTGACGAGTGGTGCGAACTGCTCGCGGATTGGTGCAAACTGGTTGCAGAGTGGTGCAAACTGGTTGCGGAGTGGTGCGAACTGGCTGAGGAGTGGAGCAAACTGGTTTTGGAGTGGTCCGAACTGGTTGCGGAGTGGTTTGAACTGGTTGCAAAGTGGTGCAAACTGGTTTCGGAGTAGTGCGAACAGGTTGCGGATTGGTCTGATTTGGGTGCGGATTGGTGGGAACGTTTTGTGGAGTGGTGCAAACTGGTTGCGGAGTGGTGCAAACTGGTTGCGGAGTGGTGCGAACTGGTTGCGGATTGGTGCAAACAGGTTGCGGAGTGGTGCAAACCGGTTGCGGAGTGGTGCGAACTGGTTGCGGAGTGGTGCGAACTGGTTGCGAAGTGGTGCAAACTGGCTGCAGAGTGGTGCGAACCGGTTGCATAGTGGTGAGAACTGGGTGCGGAGTGGTGTGAACTGGTTGAGGAGTGGTGCGAACTGTTTGCGGAGTGGTGCGAACTGGTTGCGGAGAGGTGTGAACTGGTTGCGGAGTGGTGCGAACTGGTTGCGGAGTGGTGTGAACTGGTTGAGGAGTGGTGCGAACTGTTTGCGGAGTGGTGCGAACTGGTTGCGGAGAGGTGTGAACTGGTTGCGGAGTGGTGCGAACTGGTTGCGGAGTTGTGCGAACTGATTGCGGAGTAGTGCAAACTGGTTGCGGAGTAGTACGAACTGGTTGCAGAGTGGTGCAAACTGGTCGCGGAGTGGTGCAAACTAGTTGTGGAGTGATGCGAACTGGTTGCGGAGTGGTGCAAACTAGTTGAGGAGTGGTGCAAACTGGTTGCAAAGTGGTGGGAACTGGTTGCAAAGTGGTGCGAACTGGTTGCGGAGTCTTACGAACTGGTTGCGGGATGGTGCGAACTGGTTGCGGAGTGGTGCAAACTGGTTGCGGAGTGGTGCGAACTGGTTGCGGAGTGGTGCGAACTGGTTGCGGAGTGGTGCAAACTAGTTGAGGAGTGGTGCAAACTGGTTGCAAAGTGGTGGGAACTGGTTGCAAAGTGGTGCGAACTGGTTGCGGAGTCTTACGAACTGGTTGCGGGATGGTGCGAACTGGTTGCGGAGTGGTGCAAACTGGTTGCGGAGTGGTGCGAACTGGTTGCGGAGTGGTGCGAACTGGTTGTGGAGTGGTGTGAACTGGTTTCAGAGTGGTGCGTATCGGTTGCGGAGTGGTGCAAACTGGTTGCGGAGTGGTGTGAACCGGTTGCAGAGTGGTGTTAACTGGTTGCGGAGTATCGCGAACTGGTTGCGGAGTGGTGCGAACTGGTTGCGGAGTGGTGCGAACTGGTTGCGGAGTGGTGCGAAGCGGTTGCAGTGTGGTGCAAACCGGTTGAAGAGTGGTGCGAAATGGTTGCGGAGTGGTGCACAACTCTGGCACAACTCTGGCAGAGTTGTGCCAGAGTTGTGCCACAACTCTGGCACAACTCTGGCACAACTCTGGCACAACTCTGGCATAACTCTGGCACAACTCTGGCTCAACTCTGGCACAACTCTGGCACAACTCTGGCACAACTGTGGCACAACTCTGGCACAACTGTGACATATGCCTTTTTTGGTTTGTCTGTGTACATGGTTACCACGCTGGTCACTACGTTTTGAAGGTCTTTGTGCTCTCTAGCTGATAGCTAGTCATCCCAACCCATTGTTAACCCCTCCTATACCTGGGACTTGTGTTGTGAGTTATCAACGCTGACCACATGAAGTGAAATTTGTTGGTCATGGTCAGTAACATATGCATACTTTGGTTGGTCAGTGGGCATGGTAACCACACTGTGCTACTACATATTGAAGATATCTGTACTTGATAGTCGATAAACAGTATTCACAACCCATTATATTCCACTCTGACAATTTGTGACTCATGTTATGAGTTGTCAACATTTACCCCACATATTGACATTCTTTGGTCATGGCATGTGGCATATGCCTACTTTGGTTGGTCATTGTGCATTGTATCCACACCGTGCTACAACTTATTGAAGGTCCTTGTGCTTGCTAGTTGATACCGGGTGTTCCCAAACCATTGTTTCCCCCCTCTGATCATTTGTTACTCATACTATGGATTGTCAACGTTTACCACACACTGCAGATTTCTTTGGTTTAAGGCAGTACATATGCCTACTTTGGTTGGTCATTGTGCATGGGAGCGAGACCGTGCTACTACGGATTGAAGGTTGTTATACTTTCTAGTTGATAACTGATATTACCAGACCATTGTCTCTCCCTCTGAGAATATGTGACTCGTGTTATGAGTTGTCAATGTTTACCTCACATAGTGGACTTCTTTGGTCATGTTAAGTGACGTATGCATCATTTGGATGGTCACTATGCAAGCTAGCCACACCGTGCCACTAGTTGTTGGAAGTCTTTGTACTTGCTAGTTCATATGTAGTGTTTCCCACCCATTGTATCCCCCTCTTGCCATTTATGACTCGTGTTATGAGTTTTCAACAATGACTACACACTGTGAAATTTGATTGGTCATGGTTAGTGACATATGCCTACTTTGGTTTGTCACTCTACATGGTTACCATTATGGTCACTACGTATTGAAGGTATTTGTGCTTTCTCATTGAAAACTAGTTCCCCAAAACCATTGTTTCCCCCTCTGATGATTTGTGACTCGAGTTATGAGGTGTCAATGTTAACCACACATAGTGGAGTTCTTCGGTCATAGTCAGTGACATATGCATCCTTTGGTTGGTCACTGTGCATGGTAGCCACACTGTGCCGCTACATATTGAAGGTGTTTTGTTCTTGCTAGTGAATCACTAGTATTCACAAACCATTATCTTCCATTCTGACCATTTGTGACTCGTGCTATGAGTTATCAATATTGACCACACAAAGTGGACTTATTTGATCATAGTCAGTGACGTATGCATCCTTTTGTTGGTCACTGTACACACTAACCACACCGTGCCACTATTTGTTGAAGGTCTTTGTACTTGCTAGTTGATAACTAGTGTTCCCAAACCATTGTTTCCCCCTCTGACCATTTGTGATTCATGTTATGAGTTGTCAACGTTGACCACACATTGTGAAATTATATTGGTCGTGGTTAGAGAATTATGATTGCTTTGGTTTGTCACTGTACATGGTTACCACGCCGTGTCACTATGAAGTCAAGGTCTTTGTGCTTTCTAGTTGATAGCTATGATACCCCCAATTTTGCCGCGTCCATGATTTTTCAGCGGACGGCAACTCTCCGTGGATCTCCGCGGATTACTCCCTTCACTACTACAAGTTTACTACACGTGATCAGCAAGACACGGTTGCCACCCCCAGGCTAGAGGCTACTCCATAGACCACGAGTTTGGGACTGCTGCGCATACACCTTAATGAGAAGTGACACTCCGCGAGCCACTAGAGTACGGCAACCCACAATGGAAAACCCCCGACTATCAGCTATTCCGCGGACCACAGTTCTAGGCTTCTGCGCAGGCACCTCACCAATGAGTGATGCTCCGCGTTCCACTTCTTCCCACACGGGAGTCCACCACCTCGTGGTGTCCGACTCCTCTCCGCGGAACCCCGTTTCGCAGACGTGTGCAAGCAAGGGACACCGCCGGCAGCCCACCTCACTCGGACTTTTGGTTCTTCACGCACATACTCCCATAGTCCACGGACCGGACTCCGAGAGCGACTAAGGGCAAGAGGGCAATGGGCGGAGCACAGGAATAAGAGTAGGCCAATGAATTTGATAAAGCTGATTGCGGAGTACATGGAATACTTTGGAAGGCAAGCAGGTCTGAGTTGCACTTGTGCTTTTGCTAATGAGGCCCTTTTCTACTTTGGATTCCACATAGCGTGTCTACACACTGTCGGTCTCGTCCTTCTCACATCATCCTTCTTCCTCCTACTCGGACTCCACGCGGTGCGGCTATGCACCGCAGGTCTCGTCCCACACACACTGTCTATTCTGCTGGTCACTTTCTTCATCCGCGGCTCGTACACGCGGTTCTTCGTGTTCTTCCTTGAATCTTTGTCTTCTGCGGTGCGTCTCCCGAGACTCTTCCGTAGTTGATGCTTGGTCACTTGTGCTGATTGGTCGTTTTCTCCTCTGATTGCTCAATTCCTCCACTGTCCTGCCTGCGCTCCGTCAGTGGTCGCGGATCCTGCTTCAGCTTTTCCTTGTTCCCTTTGCACCGCGGCCCCTCCCTTTGCTGCTTCCCGCCTGGCTACAAATTCTTTGGCTGAGAAGAACCGCCGCAGACGAATGTTCGTTTGCGGCGGCCCTTCCACCGGTACCCTGACCCCTGCCTCCCCCGGATCCGCTCTTACCCCTCGCTCAACCGCATCCGCGGGAGCCAGCATACCATGCGCGGATCCTCTGCCTCCTCGATCCCTATTCCGCCGGTCACTTCTTCAGCAGAGCTGCGGCAGGATTGTGCGTGACTGTGATACCCCAACCCCCCCCCCTTTTCCCGAGACTCTGTCCCAGAGTCTCTCAGCGCGCTTTCTGCGTGAAGTACTTGTGGGGCTTGGGGCGACCCCGCTCCTGGCACGGCCTGCAGTATCTTTCCACCGTTCCTCTCCTCCGCTTGAGCTTCACCGCGCACTTATCATGGACAAATAGCCGGCATCCTTCACACCGCGCTCCGATCGTGGGCGCGCCGACCAAGTTCTTGCATGAGGAGCAGTGGGGTGCGCGCTTGTTCTTTTGGTAGCTTGAGCATCGGTAGATCCGTTTGCCTTTGTTGCTCCGCCCCACCTCCTTGATGCAGGATTCATGTGCCAGGCCTCCACAGTGCTTGCACCGGTAGACTGACCCCTCGAGCCGGCCAAGGCAGTTGTCCCCCGTGCAGAGGCGATTGTTGGAGAACTTCCATTTCATCCTCCGCGGCTTGTTGCGATAGTTGCTGCAGGTCGAGATGCCCTCCTTCCCGCGTTTGCCACACCGCAGGTGGCACATGGTTCGACACATGCCGCAGGGTTTGCCGAATTTGGTCAGCTCTATTTCACACCCTTTGCAGTGTGGGGCCAAAGTTTCAGTAGCGTAGGATAGTGAGGCCCCTGCTTCCACGATGTCCGCTCCCACACATCTTTGACACTGTCCTACCCATACCGAGCTACTCGTCACCAAGCAGCTCTGATGAGCCATCCGGCCACACTGGGTGCAGCGCTCCCCTGTGCGGACAACCTTTATGCACGTGGGGCAGTTTTCCGCGGCAGGTGCGGGCAGATCCTGTTCGTCTTCATCCTCCGAATCAACCTCCTCTCCCTCTGCGGTGACACGCATCGGCTATCGGATCCCGAGCTCACGCTCGATCTGTTGGCAGCACCTTCGACATCTTTCTGATCCGCTCCGTTCCCCTTTTGCGTTCCGCGGCTGCTCCAGGCACTCGTCGCATATCCTTCGGTGGCATCCTTTACAGTCCTGCACCCGTCTGCCCCAACGGTGCCCGCATCGAGCACACGTCTGGCGTGCCTTCTCCTTCTGGGCCTGTTCCGCCGCTACCATCTGACCTTCCTCTTGCCATTGTCGCATGGTGGCCCCCGTCACTGTACGTGGCCCTTGCCGCATCCTTGCTGCTTCCTCTTCCTCCTCTTCTTCTTCCTCATCGGGGTCCCATCCTCCTCGCGCCTCTCCTCCCCCGGAGCGTGGGCCGGCTCTGCCGCCGGAACCAGGGCCGACTTCGCCGCCTTCCTCCTTTTTTGGCTACGGTTCCTCCCCTTGGTCTTCACTCATGCAGCGCAGACAGGTGCGGTTCCAACCAATGTAGCTCTTGGCCAGCCCCTGATGCACGGGCTGGCCACAGGCGCGGCAGACGACTTTCAGGAGCTTTTCCTCGGGCAGGTTCTCCCCACAGACGGCGCCGGGCCCCGTGTAGGCAGCCAGGGCGCGCGGGCTCATGGGGACGTTCTTCCGTAGAGCATCGGTGACCCCTTGTGGGGTTATTTCTCCGCTGCCCGTCTGTTGTGATCTTGACTGCTGCTGTTTTTGTTGCTCCTGTTGTTCTTGCGGCTCCTGTTGCTCCTGCTGCTCCCGCTGCTCCTGCTGCTCATGTATGCGCGTCTTCCTTCTGCGGAGACCTCCTGCACATCAGAGCCGTCCGTTGGTTGCTCCGGAGGTTCCTGACTCCACACTTCCTCCTGCTCCGACACCTAGGTCTCGCACTGCTCCAGCACCTCCTCCGGAGGGAGTTCTCCACCCGTACTGGGTATGTGCGTCTGCCAGGCCGGGGATAGCAAAACAAACTCTGTTGCAGGGTAGCTCCGCTCACTGAACCCGTTTGGCCCTTCCAGCCACACTCGTCCCGCGTCCACTGCGGCCACGCGATACACCTGCCGCGCCTCTTCTGGTTCACGCCCTGCGCCGGGGAAGGGGCGGAGGTACACCAGGTTTCCTTCCTCAATTGCCCCGTGGTTGAGGCGTCAGTTGGCGACATCACATCCGCGCCAAGCCGAAACCGAGGCTCGGAGGCGTGCCTCTGCCCTCACCGCGGCGGTTTTGTGGCATCGTGCCCGGTATCACTCCTGCACTTCCTTGTCCCTTGCCAGCTCCCGCTCCTTCTCTGAGCCTCCATCTTGCTGCTGCTCCGGGTCTAGTGGCAGCAGTAGTGGGGGCTGTGGCATGCCAAGTGCCGCGCGTGGAGGCTGCCCGAAGAGGAGGGCATGTGGCGAGAATGTGGTGGCGCGGCTAGGGGTGATGTTGATGAAGTGGGCGGTCTTATTGAGGGTCTCCCCCCAGTCTGTGACCTCCGCGGTGGCCACTGCCCGCTCCAGGATCTCGTGCAGCCGCTCAACCTGGCCTTGGGATTGAGGTCGGTATCGTCCAGAATGCACATGCTGCACTCCTCACTCCGCAAGCTCTTCGCGGAACGCCCCTGCAAACTCAGTGCTGTTGTCACTGTGCACCACACGACATCCTCCAAACTTGTAGAACACCTCTTCCCTGATGAAGCGTGCCGCACGCTCCGAGGTCTTGTCGGGAACGGCCCGGATCCACATGTACTTGGTGAAATGATCCACGGCTGCAATCCAGTACCGCTCTCCTTGGGCGCGGCGAGGACGAGGTCCGTGGAAGTCAATGATGATATGGTCCAATGGCTCGCCGATGGGGGAGGGTAAGAAGAGCGGCATGTCCCGCGGTGTTATCTTGCGGTGGCGTTCACATGGGGCACAGTGTTGCACCACGTCTTTCACTATTGCCAAGAGGTTTGGTATGTGCAGGATGGGGGTGAGACGCTCCTTGAGTGCCTGGATGCCAGTGTGGTGGTGTTGATGGTATGCTTCGACCACCGCTCGTTGCAAGGTGGGTGGGGGCACCCACAAGACTTGTGGCTTGGTCCGCCACAGACGGCCACCCTCCCACGCGTACTATTCGCAGGTGTGGGCGAGATCGTCCTTCTTCCTCTTGTCATATTCCACCCCCATCCGCGCCCCCAAGGCCTTGTACACCTTCTCCGCCTCCACCTTCTGCTGTTCCTTGGTTGTGGCGCGGAGCAGGATGTGCGCAGCTTGCCAGATCCTCCAGTCCTACGTCTCGGCGGGCTTCTCCTTCACCACCTTTCCCGCGGCAGCTTCTCCCTGCTTCCTCTTCTTCTCCTTTTCTAGCGCCGGCAGCCCCTGGGCCCTCCTCGCATCTTGTTCCGCCTTCATCGTCTGCGAGCGCCGTTGGTTTTTCTCGTCATAGACGGGGGGCTCCCTGTCCCAGCTGTCCGGGGTGGGGAAGATGCGCAGAATCCCTACCGCGTGGAGTTCCTCTTCATCCCATTGGCTTCGTAATGTCATTTCGGGCACTGCTCCATGCCGTCGACCTCGTGCTCCGCGGACCTCGCCTGCCTCTGGTTCTGCCTTCTGTTCCGATGCTGCCTCGGGGAGTCACAGCAGGCACCACCCCTTCATGATTGGCTGGTCCTCGTCAGGTGATGGTGACTCGCTGAGTTCGGAGATCACCATCCACCTGCCTTCTGTTTTGCTGCAATCACCACAGCACCTTCTTCAATCCCCTGCTTGTGTTGTGGTGTAGCGCCTGCGCTCCCCAGGAGGGGTTGAAGTTGAGCCGGGACCGATCCGGCCGGCAATGGTACGTTGCGAGATACTGCCAAGAGCAGCTCCATTGCCTGGGCGATGCCCGCTGGACCTACGCGAGCTGTTCCAGGTCAACAGGCTGACCAATTCCTGGGGTGGGGCGGGCTTGTTTACTGCGTTTGGCGGGGGTGATGGTCGTGGAGCNCGGAGATCACCACCCCACCTGCCTTCTGTTTCGCCGCAGTCACCGCAGCACCTTCTTCAATCCCCTGCTTGTGTTGTGGTGTAGCGCCTGCGCTCCCCAGGAGGGGTTGAAGTTGAGCCGGGACCGATCCGGCCGGCAATGGTACGTTGCGGGATACTGCCAGGAGCAGCTCCATTGCTTGGGCGACGCTCCGCTGGACCTGCGCGAGCTGTTCCAGGTCAACAGGCTGACCAATTCCTGGGGTGGGGCGGGCTTGTTTACTGCGTTTGGCGGGGGTGATGGTCGTGGAGCTGTCCTCAATGGTCCGCTTCCCTTTTTCCTTGCGGTGGGATGTTGGTGTAGTCTCCTCTGACGGCGTCTGTTTCTTCGCAGCGGAGTCCTTTTGTGGCTCAGCCTCTCGGCTGACTGACGACGCGTGAACTAGGACCGCCTGCTCCCGGGGAGCCGCGGATGCTGTAGCTCTTCTGGCTGCACGCTGGAGTTTGGATCTTCTGTCCAGCAGAGCCGTGGACAGAGTCAGTTGTGGGATGTTCTTCCGTGCTCCTCTTCTGGCTGCCGGCGCCTTGGCGTATACGAGCACGTCCTGGGCTCGACCCCCACTTTCCCCCTGTGCCTCTTCATGCTGCTCTGCTGCCTGTGCCCCTGCTGCTTGTTTTGCCGCGGTCGCTGCCTCCCTTGCATCTGCCGCCTCTGTCTCCGAAGCGGTTTTTGTCTCTTGTCCTGTTGGGTCTTCCACACCTGCTTCGCGTTCCGCGGCCGCAACTACAGCTTCCACCACAGCTTCTACCTCTTGCGCCACCCTCTGCTCCACTGCAGCTCCTTCCTTTCGCATCTGTTCTTCTGCCATCTCATGCCAAAGTGCACGCAGCCGCTCCCTCATGCTTGTGAGCTCAGAGGAGTCCCGGAGATACTCTTGCACCTCTTCAGTTTCACTGTGGGTGCGGTTCTTTTCCTCGCGACACACGTTGACTGCTTCACGGGCCGAGTGAGGTACTGCCTCTTTTGTTAGTGCTGTGCGGGTTCCCTGAAAGGATTTCCATAACCCTTCTGCTACCTCGGTCACAGCCCATTGGCGCGTGGCGTTGTCTTGAGTCAGCTGCCAGGCATTGGCGATAGCGGTGAACCAATGCTCATACTACTGCTCCGCCATGGAGATGGCTGCCAGTTCTGCCGCGGTGTACTGCAGTCCCCACCTGCGGGAGGTGAGCCCGAATAGGTAGCCCCACCTCCAGAGTTCCGCTGTTGCCTTGCGGTCCGGTACTTCCATTGTTCCTGCCGGCATGCGGGCGGCGTGGTATACCGTGAGTGCCCGTGCGCGCTCCTNGCCCGTTGGCGCGTGGCGTTGTCTTGAGTCAGCTGCCAGGCATTGGCGATAGCGGTGAACCAATGCTCATACTACTGCTCCGCCATGGAGATGGCTGCCAGTTCTGCCGCGGTGTACTGCAGTCCCCACCTGCGGGAGGTGAGCCCGAATAGGTAGCCCCACCTCCAGAGTTCCGCTGTTGCCTTGCGGTCCGGTACTTCCATTGTTCCTGCCGGCATGCGGGCGGCGTGGTATACCGTGAGTGCCCGTGCGCGCTCCTGGAGTAGATGTACATAGCGGCGTGTGGGATTTGCGGTCTGGTCACGGCGGACCAGGAGCCACCATTCGCGGGCAGCATCCACATTATGGTCAGGTTGTATCGTGTCCATGAGCGTTGCCACACCCGCCATGGCCTGCGCTGGACGAAGGTTGAGGAGGTCGCGGAGCACCAAAAGGAGACGCACGGCCCCCGCTATTTCCAGTAACTGTACCTGTCGCGCTCGCGGTCCCAAGGCGAGGGCGGTCTTGGCCGCTCCCTTTAGTGCCATTTGCCAGGCGGGGTTGAAGGAGTCCCCCAAGCTTGCGCGGACTGCCTCTGGGAGCTCGTCGAGTAAGTGGATGATCACGCTGCTTACTACGTCCAGCAGGTAATCCGTCTTGGGATGATCTTCACTATCCCCAGAGCTTTCCTCCAGACGTGTCTGTGCACCCTCCATGATTGTGCCGGCACTGAGCAAGGGGCGTAGGGTTCCACGTGAGGCCGGTGGAGAGGAGGAGTACGCGGTTGGTGCAGATGGGCCGGATGGTGGCGTTGCTCCCGCAGCTGTCATCACCACCAGAGATGCAGCAGGGCCAGATGGTGGAGGCGTACTGGGTGACGCTGCCGCTATCGCTGCGGTAAGGCTTGGTGCTGGGGGTGCCCCAGGGGATGCTGCTACGTCTGGTGCCGCGGAATGGCCCGGTGTCGGAAGGCCTCCGGGTAATGCTGCTGCTTCGAATGCCGCTGAGGCTTCCGGTGCCGCGGGGGGACCTGGTGCCGGCGAGGCTTCAGATGTCACCGCCCCTGCTGTTGCCGCGGGAGTTGGGGCCGGAGGGGCTCCAGGTGACGCTACTGCTGCCGCGGACGGGCCTGATACTGGAGGTGCTCCTGGGGTTGCACCGGATGCTGCTACCGTTGGTGATGCGGACCGTCTTGCACCAGTTGTAACACGGCCCGCGGGCTGTCATCCGAAGGTCCGTCTCGTGGCACGCTCACCCCCCCCCCCTTTCAAGGGCGCGGTCCCCGCGCCAGAAGGGCGAGCCATCGCGAATGCTGTGTCCCACGTGGTATTGGAATTGCGAGTAACACGATGGGTGAACTGAGTGCCACAAGCGGGCGGCGTGAGAACCATAGGAGAAAGTACAGAGAGTGGTCGAGCCGAAGTGAAGAGCGGGGTGAACAATCGAATACCGGCAGCAGAAATGAGACTGAGAATGCCTGCTCCGAGCAATAAATCCGCCTGGCGCGGCGCGAGCCAGTCGGCCGCCAGGAGCATGTCATATGTGCGGACGTCACACACTTGCACGGTGTGCGGTGCATGCACCTTGGCCACCTAGATGGGCAGGGCCTCGATTTGTCCGATGGGTGTATCGATGGCGCCGGTGGAGATGGAGAAGCGGAGTCGAGTGGGTACGATGAGGTGGTCGAGACGCAGGGTGCAGGCGATTCGTAGCGCGATGGTAGTATGGGTGGCGCCGGTGTCCACGATGGCCACAAACTTGCGGCCACACACCCACACATAACACCATGCCGCGTGGATTTCGGCCAGCGTTGGTGGACCGGTGGTCAACGGTGTGGGGGCCCATGTGCATGGTGCTTGGCAGGCATCCTCCCGGATGCGGGAGTGTGCTGTGACGATTGCATGGGCTACCATGCAGACACCTGTATCACGGGTGAGGGTGGAAGAGAGGCGGATGCCGGCGGGGAAGAGGGAGGGGTTGTAGGAGGAAAAGAGTGCCTGCAGTCGTTCCGCAGATACAGGGGAATGAAGAAGGAAGTCGACCAAGGATAGGGAGTGCCGCGTGTCGAGAAGAGGGGAGGCAGTGGGTGGAGGGGTCATTGGAGAAGAAGCGGTGGCCACCGGTGCGGTTGTGGGAGTCCGGCGGGATGATGGCCGAGAGGGGCGAGGGGGAATGTGTGCTGCAACGTCCTCCAATATCCAGCCGCGGATGGTAGGGCTGAAGCGGCGGGCAAGCTGAAGACCGATGGCGGCGAGAGCAGGGAAGGTCTCCGCGGTGCCCAGGCACTCGGCAGGCTCCAGCTCGGATAGGAGTTGGTATGCGACCGCGGATTCCTCCTCCATGAATTCACGAGCGACACCCTCCCACTGGGGCTCAGCATCCGCGGGTGGGAAGGCATCTGTGCGGAGAGACTCTTAGAGGTTGTCTTGTAGATCCGTTGGGTGCGGCCAATCCGCGAGTGGGAGGCGGCTAAGAGCATCCGCGTTGCGGTTAGCGAGCGCGGACTGATACTTGATCTTCATGTTGTAACCTTGCAAGAGGAGAGCCCACTGGGCCAAGATGCCCTCATGATTTTGCGTTGTGAGCAGCCATTGCAACGCCTGATGATCCGTCAAGACCGTGAAAGGCTTGCCATTCTTGATGTAGTCGCGGAAGTGTTGGAGGGCCCACAACACCGCCAAGCACTCACCCTTCACCGGTGGGTAGTTCCGCTCACCGTCAGTGAGGGCGCGGCTTGCATATGCAATCACCCGCTGNGCCAATCCGCGCGTGGGAGGCGGCTAAGAGCATCCGCGTTGCGGTTAGCGAGCGCGGGCTGATACTTGATCTTCATGTTGTAACCTTGCAAGAGGAGAGCCCACTGGGCCAAGATGCCCTCATGATTTTGCGTTGTGAGCAGCCATTGCAACGCCTGATGATCCGTCAAGACCGTGAAAGGCTTGCCATTCTTGATGTAGTCGCGGAAGTGTTGGAGGGCCCACAACACCGCCAAGCACTCACCCTTCACCGGTGGGTAGTTCCGCTCACCGTCAGTGAGGGCGCGGCTTGCATATGCAATCACCCGCTGGATCGGCTCCTGGACCGACTGTGACAGGACGGCACCAAGGCCTTCCCGTGACGAATCGGTTGTGATGGCGAAGGGGAGGTTGAAGTCAGGGAACTCCAACATGGGCGCGGTGACCAAGCGGTCTTTGAGTTCTGCCCAAGCAGCCGCACACTCCGGAGTCCACTCGAATGGGACGTCCTGATGGGTCAGCTGCTGGAGCGGGCGGATGATGCGTGCGTGGTCGCGGACGAACTTGCGATAGAAGGAGACAGAGCCAAGGAAGATCTTAACCTTGCCCCGCAGTAGTGGGTTGACGCCATTCCTGGACGGCGACAGTTTTCGCAGGGTCCGTTTTAATGCCGTCGGCACTCATGACAAAGCCCAAGAACTCCATCTCCGTAGCACCAATGGAACACTTGGCAGCTTTGAGTTTAAGGTTTGCAGCGTAGAGTGCAGCGAAGACAGCGGAGAGGGAGGAGAAGAGGTCCTCTAAGCTGTGGGCGGCAACCATGATGTCGTCCATGTAGCAGCTCACATTGGGAATGCCGCGGAGGGTAGAATCCATGACGCGCCGGAACGTGGCGCTAGCATTGCGGAGACCGAAGGGCATGCGGGTGAAAGCGTAGAGGCCTTCAGGGGTGACAAAGGCTCTTTTGACGATGGAGTCCGGATGCATGGGGACGGCATGGAAAGCTGCTTTGACATCGAGTTTTGCAAACCATCCGTGCCCCGGTTGACGCTCCTGTATGTCGACGATCAGCGGCATGGGATAGGCATCTTCCTCGGTGACACGGTTGAGGTCGCGAAAGTCGACACAGAAGCGTTTGGAGCCGTCTGGCTTTCCGACGATGACCAAGTTGGCACGCCAGGGGCTGACGATGGGCACGATCACGCCTTGGGCCTTCAATTCCGTGAGACCATCATTGATGATCTGCTCTTGGTCCGGAAGGATTCGGCGGACCTTGTGCTTCACTGCGGGAGCTGAACCGGTGTTGATGATATGAGAGGTGTTGACTGCCTCAAGGTCTGTCGCGGACCCAGCAAAGATATCGGCGAAGGAGTCCAGCAAATCCCGGAAGTCCTGTTTCTGGGATGATGAGAGACGAGGGTGAATGATGTGGTCCCACCACGGTGGCGGAGGTGGCAGTTG
The DNA here is from genome assembly GCA_023375785.1 of Penium margaritaceum. Taxonomy (NCBI): domain Eukaryota; kingdom Viridiplantae; phylum Streptophyta; class Zygnematophyceae; order Desmidiales; family Peniaceae; genus Penium; species Penium margaritaceum. The sequence continues at coordinate 154,620 of SZWC01003979.1, read as the reverse complement.
CTCACGGATGGGGTAGAAGTCGTCATCCTCGTCCAGGGGAAGGCCTGGGCCGAATGCGTGCTCGCCTTGCTGCCATAGCCCCAGAAGGTTGGCACGCACCCCTGCTTCCGCGTGTTCCGCGGAAAGTTCACGCCACTCTTNCCGGAAGTCCTGTTTCTGGGATGATGAGAGACGAGGGTGAATGATGTGGTCCCACCACGGTGGCGGAGGTGGCAGTTGCTCACGGATGGGGTAGAAGTCGTCATCCTCGTCCAGGGGAAGGCCTGGGCCGAATGCGTGCTCGCCTTGCTGCCATAGCCCCAGAAGGTTGGCACGCACCCCTGCTTCCGCGTGTTCCGCGGAAAGTTCACGCCACTCTTCGACATTAACCCGTTCCGCATCCAGAACATCATCCGCCGGTGTCACGTTGCTCAGGGAACGTGCAGTGGCATCTTCCTGTGCCGCATCAGAGAGGGAGAAGGTTGAAACCTCGGTCACTGGCACCGTGACACGATCGCCCACGGTGATGAGGGCATAGTTTTTTGTGCACATGGCGGATGTGAGCTGCATGACACCTAGGGAAAACAAAAGGTTGCCACATTGTGGAAGGAGATAGTCCATGCCCAGGAGAACATCATAGGTCCGCGCCTGGGTCACTTGGACATCCATTGGCTCATGCAGAGTGCCCACCTGTAGGGGCAAGCCTCGTACCTCGCCATTCCCGTAATCCAGCCCTCCCGCGGAGTTTCTGAACAGCCACCTCGTTGGAATGACGCGGTCTGTCCATCCAATGAGGCAGAGAACGCGGAGGGCCACCGTAGTGTGATTCGCCCCGGTGTCAATGATGGCCAGGAATTTGCGTCCACAGATCCAGACCACACAACAGGCCACCTCGTAATGGCGGTCGTCGTGGCGGGGTGGTTCCAGGGGTTGTGGTGCTAACCCTCGTTCCATTTCTTCTGTAGATGATGCCGGTGGCACCTCTGCCACAACGCGTCGGGTGTTCTGAGTGCCATGGGGCGGAGTGGTGCATGCAAGGGAGATTCCCACGGTCTGGAGGCCATGATTGGCGTTGGTGAATTCTTCTCGGAGCCGCGGAGCAAGTTCGGGATGAAGGCGAAGGAAGTCAAAGAAGTTGACAGAGGCAATGGGGGTGGTGAAGTGTTTGTGGACCGGATCAGTGGAATCTGCTGCAGGGATGGGAATAGGCTGAGATGCAGGTGAGTTGGTCGCAACCGCTACCGCAGGCTTGGGATCAGGTTGGCGGCGCTTCTCTAGGGGTCGCATGGAGCGGGCCGTGATGGCCTCTTGCAGCCGGGCCTCGGCGACTTCCGCTCGTCGCCGGAGATCATCCTGCAACTGTGCAGCCTCCTGCAGATCCCACCCACGGAGCTTGATTCGACGGGCACGTGTGATGAGCTCCGTTTCCTCAGGTGTTGGTGCCACCTCGGTGGTCTCATCCTCTGCCATGGGCAATCCTAGCTTCACATTGCGAGCGCCGGCCGCGGGATTTTGCTACGGATTTGGCAGGAGACCCTGACCCGTTCCCTGAGCCGTCTTGTCTTGTCCAGTGGGCGACGGGTTCAGTGGCTGTAGCTGTTGCTGTGGCTGCTGTAGCTGATGCTGCTGCTGTTGGCCGGGCCACGCCTGGTTATAGTACTGCTGCCACTGCTGGACCATAGGATCCTGGGAAGCTGGTTCAGGGCGCGGAGCCGCTTGTCTCTTTCGAGGGCAGTCCCGAGCGATGTGTTCCAGGCTTTGGCACGTGTAACAGGCTTTTGGTTTCTGCTGCTGTGGAGGTGGAGCGCGTGAAGATGAGGGTGCGTGGGTATCGGCGCCCTGGTATTGTCGGGTCGACCGTTGCCTGGTGAAGATATCTGTGGCGTCCCGCACCGCGTCTTGCAAGGATGGGTAGCGGTCAGCGATCATGAGACTGCTGATCTCATCCGGAAGAGCGCGGATGAGGTTTTGCAATAGAACCCACAGCGACAGTCCTTCCCCTTGTGGACTCTTGGCCACTGAGGCCCATGTCAGGAACTGGTCCAAGAATCTTCGGATGTCGTCGTCCTTGCGCATGACCTCCTTCTCAATCTTCCGCAGCGCCTCTTCCTTTGTCAGATGTTTCAAGCGTTCTATGAGGGCGTTACCTAAGCCCTCGAAAGATGGAAAAGGTGCCCGTGCGTTGTACCAGTCCGCTGCTGCTCCCTGAAGGTGGAGTTCCGCGGTGGCGAGGCAGAGGTCGGGCGGAATCCGGCTGTTGCTAGCATAGAGGGTGATTTATTTGAGCCAGACCCAGGGGTCTTCCTCCGGGGCACCTCTGAAAGAGTCCAGCCGGGGAATGTTGGCAGGCTTGGAACGGATGTATTGCAGCTGCGAGACGGTACTGCGGTTAGTCGTCAATGCAGTCACAGCATGTGGCGGGGGGGGAGGGGGGTACAGGTGGAGCTGCGGAATATCCACTTGTATGGATCGGCATCTGGAGCTGCCCCGCGGGCATGGGAAGACTTGCTTACGTGGGAGGGAGAGGCATATACCAGGAAGAGGGAGCGGTTGTGGAGGCTGTGTAGGGTGTGGAGAAGAATGCCGTCCCAGGGAGCAACATCTGGATTCCCTGCACCGGTGGTGCCGCTGTCTACGATATCTAGTACATCGGGGCCGGTGGGACCGTGGCCGCGATGTGGAGAGGAGCTGCAACTCCGGTGCTGGTAGTCGGGTGCAGATTCCCTTGTAGCTGCTGTGGGGGCAGGTACAAATCGCTCTGTGCAGTTTGTTGTGGTATTGGCAGCGAGGCCTAGGGAGGTGCCCCAATTGGCATTGTTCCCACCGGCTGTTGGTGGTGGAGCAGCTGGTAGGTGGGCATGTGTGGCTGCGGGATCATGTTGGGCGCGATCGTCTGCGGCACCATTCCCACCGGCATCGGACCCATCTGCTGCTGTGTCTGGGTCGTCCACAGGGCTGGCATGGCCGCAGGGGNTTGTGGTATTGGCAGCGAGGCCTGGGGAGGTGCCCCAATTGGCATTGTTCCCACCGGCTGTTGGTGGTGGAGCAGCTGGTAGGTGGGCATGTGTGGCTGCGGGATCATGTTGGGCGCGATCGTCTGCGGCACCATTCCCACCGGCATCGGACCCATCTGCTGCTGTGTCTGGGTCGTGTACAGGGCTGGCATGGCCGCACGGGGTCGCGTCGTAGTCGTCGGTTGTGTTCCACCTCCAGTCGTCTGCTGCTGCTGACTCGATGGTTGGGTCCCGGTCAGCAGAGGCTGGACCGTGTTCCCTTGGTGGTTGACTCCACTACCGGGCTGAGGCACCTGCTGTGGCGGCTGCGTGACTGCAAAGGGCCCTGCCATCACCCCCACTTGCCTCGTGAGCTGCGCTGGCATATGCACCGGTTGTTGTGGTCCCGTCGTGGGCGGATGCGACATGGCCGCCGCCTGTATGGTGCTCATCATCATCTGCTGCTGTGTTGGCGTACTTGGCGCAGATGGCTGCGGGGATGCCCCGGTTGGCAGGGTGATTGGGTTTGGTTGTGATGCGGGGGGCTGTTGCGCCGTACTTGCCTGTCCACTCCCCGTGTGCTGCTATCGCAGGTATCTCGGTAGCTGGACCACTCCAATTGCTGGGAGCTGCGCGGCCGCTTCTGCCGCGTGTGTTCCCATGGTCAGAGGAGCCGGACCCACGGGGAGTTGGTTCATTGGTGGCTGGACAACTCCCGATGCCTGCATGGACATAGGCATCCTCATCTGCATGCCTCCTGTAGGTTGTGCGAATACGATCATCTGCTGCTGCTGTAATCCGGGCACAGGTGGTTCCGCGGTCAGAGCGCCCGTGATTGCCCCGGCCGGCTGCTGCAGCGGGTTCGTGTCCTGAGGCATCCCAAGGGCAGGGTTTAGGAGTCCCACCCGCAGCTGCTGTGCCGACATCCACTACTCGTCCGGTGCTGGTACCTAGGGGATCCCTGAATCCTCGAAGCTCAGCGGTAAGGGTTGCGGGTGTGCTGGCGGGGGCACGTGCTGCGCCTTTGTTCCGCCAGGGACCTGCTGCTGCTGCCCGCCCCAACGCTGATACACCAGTCCGCGGTAGACCTCGAGCTCTCCACCACCGGAGGATTCCTGTAGGGAAGGTGGCGCATCGGAGAACCACTGCGCCCAAAGTGGCACATTTGGCTGGCCCCTCTGGCCCTGTTGATGCTGGGCCGACCCATGACTGTCGGAATTGTGGACACTCTCCACCTCCACGTGTTTGGCCAGCGCATCCATAATGCGGCGCCAGTGCAGCTGCTCCAACCACTCGGTCACTCGTCGGTGCTGGGCGAGCGGATCAGAGCCTGGTGAGGAGCTGACTGGTGTGCGGGACAACACAGGTGAGGAATCCCAGCTTCCTGCGCAGGTCGCGGCCCGTCGTGGCATGAAGCACCGCGCTGATGACTGCTGCTGCCGTCGCCTGGTGTCCTGATGCACAAAGCTGGCCGCCGACATGAACGACTTATCTGAAAGGCACGTGCAGTTCTGCTGGCAAAGAGCAAAGAACTCTCCACGCTCACCGCACCATGACACTGCTACCCCCAATTCTGCCGCGTCCCTGATTTTTCTGCGGACGTTAACTCTCCGCGGATCTCCGCGGATTACTCCCTTCACTACTACAAGTTTACTACAAGTGATCAGCAAGACACGGTTGCCATCCCCAGGCTAGAGGCTACTCCGCGGACCACGAGTTTGGGACTGCTGCGCATACACCTTAATGAGAAGTGACACTCCGCGAGCCACTAGAGTACGGCAACCCACAATGGAAAACCCCCGACTATCAGCTATTCCGCGGACCACAGTTCTAGGCTTCTGCGCAGGTACCTCACCGATGAGTAATGCTCTGCGCTCCACTTCTTCCCACACGGGAGTCCACCACCTCGTGGTGTCCGACTCCTCTCCGCGGAACCCCGTTCCGCAGACGTGTGCAAGCAAGGGACACCGCCGGCAGCCCACCTCACTCGGACTTTTGGTTCTTCACGCACATACTCCCATAGTCCGCGGACCAGACTCCGAGAGCGACTGAGGGCAAGAGGGCAATGGGCGGAGCGCAGGAATGAGAGTAGGCCAATGACTTTGGTAAAGCTGATTGCGGAGTACATGGAATACTTCGGAAGGCAAGCAGGTCTGAGTTGCACTTGTGCTTTTGCTAATGAGGCCCTTTTCTACTTTGGATTCCACATAGCGTATCTACACGCTGTCGGTCTCGTCCTTCTCACATCATCCTTCTTCCTCCTACTCGGACTCCACGCGATGCGGCTACGCACCGCGGGTCTCGTCCCACACACACTGTCTATTCTGCTGGTCACTTTCTTCATCCGCGGCTCGTACACGCGGTTCTTCGTGTTCTTCCTTGAATCTCCGTCTTCCGCAGTGCGTCTCCCAAGACTCTTCCGTAATTCATGCTTGGTCACTTGTGCTGATTGGTCAATTTCTCCTCTGATTGCTCAATTTCTCCACTGTCCTGCCTGCGCTTCGTCAGTGGTCGCGGATCCTGCTTCAGCTTGTCCCTGTTCCCTTTGCACCGCGGCCCCTCCCTTCGCTGCTTCCCGCCTGGCCACAAATTCTTCGGCTGAGAAGAACCGCCGCAGACGAATGTTCGTCTGCGGCGGCCCTTCCATCGGTACCCTGACCCCTGCCTCCCCCGGATCTGCGCTTACCCCTCGCTCAACCGCATCCGCGGGAGCCAGCATACCATGCGCGGACCCTCTGCCTCCTCCATCCCTATTCCGCCGGTCACTTCTTCCGTGGAGCTGCGGCATGATTGTGCGTGACAAGCTAGTATTCCCAAACCATTGTTATCGCGTTCTGCATATGTGTGAATGGTGTTGCGAGTTGTCAACGTTGACCACATGATGTGAAATTTGTTGGTCATGGTCAGTAACATATGCATACTTTGGTTGGTCACTGTGCATGGTAGCCTCACTGTGCCACTACATATTGCAAGCATCTGTACCTTCTAGTGGATAACTAGTATTCACATAATATTGTATTCCACTCTGACCATTTGTGACTCGTGCTATGAGTTGTCAAAGTTTACCACACATAGTGACACTATTTGGTCATGGTCAGTGACATATGCATACTTTGGTTGGTCATCATGCATGGTATCCACATCGTGCCACATTTTATTGAAGGTCCTTGTGCTTGATAGTTGATAGCTGGTATTCCCAAATCCGTTTTGTGCCCTGTGGTCATTTGTGACTTGTATGATGAGGTGTCAATGTTGACCACACACAGTGGACTTAATCGGTCATAGTCAGTGACGCATGCATTCCTTGGTTGGTCACTTTGCATGCTAGCCACGCCGTGCCACTGCTCGTTGAAGGTCTTTGTACTTGCTAGTTGATACCTAGTGTTCCCAATCCATTGTTTCCCCTTTTTGACCATTTATGACTCGTGTTATGATTTTTCAACGATGACCACACACTGTAGAATTCTTTTGGTCATGGTGAATGACATATGCCTACTTTGGTTTGTGACTGTACATGGTTACCATGCTGTATCACTAGGTATTGAAGATCTTTGTGCTTTCTAGTTGAAAGTCAGTGTTCCCAAACCATTGTTACCCCCTATAGCTGTCTGTGACTTGTATTGTGAGTTGTAAACGTTGGCCACATGAAGTGAAATTCGTTGGTCATGGTAAGTGACATATGCATACTTTTGTTGGTCACTGTGCATGGTAGCCACAGTGTGCCGCTACATATTGAAGGTATTTTGTTCTTGCTAGTCGATCACTAGTATTCACAAACCATTATCTTCCATTCTGACCATTTTTGACTTGTGCTATGAGTTGTCAACATTGACCAGCATATTGGACTTATTTGGTCATAGCTAGTGACGTATGCATCCTTTCGTTTGTCACTATGCACGCTAACCACACCGTGCCACTATTTGTTGAAGGTATTTGTACGTGCAAGTTGATAACTAGTGTTCCCAACCCATTGTTTCCCCCTCTGACCATTTGTGATTCATGTTATGAGTTCTCTACGTTGACCACACATTGTGAAATTCTCTTGGTCGTGGTTGGAGCATTATGACTTTGTTGATTTGTCACTTGACATGGTTACCACGCCGTGTCACTATGTATTGAATGTTGTTGTGCTTTCTAGTTGATACCTAGTATTCCCAAACCATCATTATCCGGTTCTGCCTATCTGTGAATAGTGCTGTAAGTTGTCAACGTTGACCACATGAAATTCTTTGGTCATGGTCAGTGACATAAGTATCCTTTGGTTGGTCACTGTGCATGGCAGCTACACTATGCCACAATATACTGAAGGCATATGTACCTTTTAGTGGATAACTAGTCTTCACAAGCCATTAGCTTCCACTCTGACCATTTGCAACTCGTGCTATGAGTTGTAAACGTTTACCACACATAGTGACACTATTTGGTCATGGTCATTGATATATGAATACTTTGGTTGGTCATCGTGCATGGTATCCACATCGTGCCACAACGTTTTGAAGGCCCTTGTGCTTGTTAGTTGATAACTGATGTTCCCAAACTATTTCTTCCCCCCCTTGGCCATTTGTGACTTGTATTATGAGTTGTCAATGTTGACCACACACAGTGGACTTCATCGGTCATAGTCAGTGATGTATGTATCCTTTGGTTGGTCACTGTGCACGCTAGCTACACCGTGCGACTACTTGTTGAAGGTCTTTGTACTTTCTAGCTGATAACTAGTGTTTCCAACCCATTTTCCCCCTCTGACCATTTGTGACCCCTGTTATTGGTTGTGAACGCTGACCACCCTTATTGAAAGTCTATGGACATGGTCAGTGACACATGCCTAGTTTGGTTTGTCACTGTACATGGTTACCACGCTGTTACTACGTATTGAAGGTCTTTGTGCTTTCTATTTGATAGCTAGTCTTCCCAAACCAATGTTACCCCCCCTCCGACTTGCGTTGTGAGCTGTCAACGTTGACCACATGAAGTGAAATTTGTGGTCATGGTTAGTGACATATGCATACTTTGGTTTTTCACTGTGCATGGTAGCCACAATATGCCACTAGATGTTGAAGGTATTTGTACTTGCTAGTCAATAACTAATATTCACAAACCATTATCTTCCACTCAGACCATTTGTAACTCGTGTTATGAGCTGTCAAAGTTCACCATACATAGTGGCATTATTTGGTCATGGTCAGTGACACATGCCTACTTTGGTTGGTCAGTGTGCATCGTATCCACACCGTGCCACACCTTTTTGAAGGTCCTTGTGATTGCTAGTTGATACCTGGTATTCCAAAACCATTGTTTCCCCATCTGACCATTCATGACTCGTATTACGAGTTGTCAACATTGTCCACACACAGCGAATTTCTTTGGTCAACGGCAGTAAAGATGCCTGCTTTGGTCGGTCATTGTGCATAGTAGCCACAGCGTGCAACTACTAATTGAAGGCCGTTATACTTGGTAGTTGAGAACTGATATAACCAGACCATTGTTTCCCCCTCTGACCGTTTGTGACTTTTGTTATTGTTTGTGAACGTTGTCCACCCATATTGAAGTTCGTTGGTCATTGTCAGTGACACATGACTAAATTGGTTGTTTGGTGTGCATCGTAGCCACACCGTACCACTATGTATTAATGTTCTTTTTCCTTTCTAGTCAATACAAAGAGTTCCCAAAACATTGTCTCTCCCTCTGTCCATTTGTGACTCGTGTTATGAGTTGTCAATGTTGCCCACAGTTAGTGGACTTCTTTGGTCATAGTCAGTGACGTATGCATCATTTGGTTGGTCCCTGTGCACCAAGCCACACCGTGCCACTTCTTGTTGAAGGTCTTTGTATTTGCTAGTTTATAACTAGTGTTCCCAACCCAGTGTTCCCCTCTCTGACAATTTGTGAATCGTGTTATGAGTTTTCAACACTGACCACACACCGTGGAACTCTTTTTGTCATGGTTAGTGACATATACCTACTTTGGCTTGTCACTGTACATGGTTACCACGCTGTGTCACTGCGCATTGAAGGTCATTGTGCTTTATAGTTCATATAAAGTCATCCCAAACCATTGGTATCCCCCCTCTGACTATCTGGAACTCGTGATGTGAGTTGTCAATGTTGACCACATGAAGTGAAATTCGTTGGTCATGATCAGTGACATATGCATACTTTGGTTGGTCACTGTGCATGGTAGCCACAGGGTGCCACTACACATTGCAGGTATTTGTAGTTTCTAGTTGATAACTAGTAATTACGGTATTTGTACTTTCTAATTGACAACTAGTCAATATGTAAGGTATTTGTACTTTCTAGTCGATAACTAGTATTGAAGGTATTTGTACATTCTAGTCGGTAACAAGTCGGTAACTAGTATTTGTACTTTCTAGTCCATAACTAGTATTTGCTTTCTAGTCGTAAATAATAGTTATCGACTAGCAAGTACAAATACGTTCAATATGTAGTGGCACATTGTGGCTATAATGTATAGTGACCAACCAAAGTATGCACATGTAATTGAGCATGAACAAAGAATTTCAATTCCTGTGGTCAACTTTGACAACTCAGAACACGAGTCACAGACAGTCAGAGGGGATAACAATGGTTTGGGAATACTAGCTATCAACTATAACGCACAACGACCTTCAATACATTGTGACACGGCGTGGGAACCATGTACAATTACCAAACAAAGTAGGCATATGTCACTGAATATGACCAAAAAAAGTTCACAGTGTGTGGTCAATGCTGACAACTCATAACACGAGTCACAAATGGTCAGAGGGGGAAACAATGGGTTGGAAAAAGCAGTTATCAACTAGCAAGTACAAAAACCTTCACCAAGTAGTGGCACGTTGTGGCTAGCGTGCACAGCCACCAATCAAAGGATGCATACGTCATTGACTATGACCAAAGAGGTCCAGTATGTGTGGTCAACATTGACCACTCATAACACAAGTCACAAATGGTCAGAGGGAGAGACAATGGGTTGGGAAGCCTATGTATTGACTAGAAAGGACAAACCACATCAACATTTAGTGGCACGGTGAGGCTACTATGCACACCAAACAACCAAACAAGGCATATTTCACTAACCATGACAAAAGAATTTCAATATGGGTGGTCAACATTCACCAACCATAAAATGAGTCACAAACGGTCAGAGGGGGAAACAATGGTCCGGGAATATCAGTTCTCAACTAGCAAGTACAACGAACTTCAATCACTAGTAGCATGATGTGGCTACCATGAACAATGACCGACCAAAGTAGGCATATGAACTGCCTTTGACCACCTTAATCCGCTGTGTGGTCAACGTTGGCAACTCATAATACGAGTCACAAATGGTCAAAGGGGGGGTCAATGGTTTGGGAACACTAGGTATCAACTAGCAAGCACACGAACGTTTAATAAGTTGTGGCACGGTGTGGATACCATGCATGATGACAAACAAAAGAAGGCATATGTCACTGAACATGACCAAATAATGTCATTATGTGTGGTAAACTTGGAGAACTCAGGTCAAAAATGGTCAGAGTGGAAGATGGTGGTTTGTAAATACTACTTATCAACTAGCACGTACAGATACATTCAATATGTAGGCGCACAGTGTGGCTATAATGCACAGTAACCAACCAAAGTATGCATTAGTCATCGAGCATGACCAAAGAGTTTCACTTCATGTGGTCAAGGTTGACAACTCAGAACACAAGTCACAGATAGTTGGAGGGGGTAACAATGGTTTGGGAAGACTAGATATCAACTACAAAGCGCAAAGACCTTCAATGAGTAGTGACACAACTTGGTAACCATGTACAATTACCAACCAAAGTAGGCATATGTCACCGACCATGACCAAAAGAATCTCACTGTGTGTGGTCAATGTTGAAAACTCATAACACGAGTCACAAGTGGTCAGAGGGGGAAACAGTGGGTTGGGAAAAGTAGTTATCAACTAGCAAGTACAAAGACCTTCAGGAAGTAGTGGCAAGGTGTCGCTAGCATGCACAGTGACCAATCAAAGGATGCATACATCACTGACTATGACGGAAGAAGTCCACTATGTGTGCTCAACATTGACGGCTCATTCCATGAGTCAACGATGGTCAGAGGGAGAGACAATGTGTTCAGAACCATGTTGCCTTTTCAAAGTTGAAGTCAACGTGGAGTTGCCAAGTCGACACCAAGTCGACTTGGCATGATTCTCCAAGTCGACTTGGCCTATCCAAGTCGAGGTTTCAAACAGGGAAAACAAGGCTAAGTTCAAGGGTAACTCTCCTCCACATCCCTGTTCATCAATTTTACTTTGCACCATTTTGTTCTAAAACCTTGTTTGCTGCATTTGTAGTGGCCAATAATGAGAAGACATATGCATGACCATTCAATTCCACACTACTGAGCTCAATGGGAAAGGTTTACCGATCTGTGCTCAACTAGTGTGAACTTCTCTATAAGATTAAGCAAGTCAATGGCTATCACTGAATGAAATTGACATATTACACTACGTAAACTGGAAATGGACATAGCACTGAATCTGGAATGAGAAACCTGTAACCATAAGAAAGCACAAGTACATGAATGCAACTTAATGTCCATTGCGGATCCTCTTGGGGCGTTCTGTACTCTTTGCACCTACAGCTGCAGCACTAGTGCTGTTGAACCTCTGATGCAAGCTTCAGCTGTATTGGCAGTTGCTGAACCCATTGCTCATGAAGCTGTGCTTCTTCCAGGTGCAGAACCTGCTGCTGTAGATGACCCTGCTGCTGCACCAGTCCCAGTCAGTCCTGATGTTGCATTTGCCTCTACTATACCAGTTGTTGCCTCAACATCCTTCCTGTTGCGAACTCCTTTCCTCAAAGTCTTCCTCACATCCTCTTCCTCCTCTTCTTCCCTATCCACTTCATTCCCACTGCTATCTCCTCATCCATCTTCCTCCATGTGCTCAATCTCTTCGTCCTCTGCCTCATCGTCCTCATCCTTTGTGTTGCATTCTTCCTCCTCCCCTGCCAAATGGGCTCTCACCTCGGCCACCTCTGAGTCATCTCCGTCTGCTGCGTCTGCAATCAATGGATCCCACACCCAATCTTCCTCCTCGTCTGGCTCAACCTCACCGTCAGCTTCACTGTCGCTGTCACCAGCCTCCTCCTCCACAGCCTGCTTGATCTCACTTGTCAGCTTCTTGGCCCTTTTCCTCCCATACATCCTTGTCAGGCGCACGTTGACACGTACGAGCAGCTCGAGAGTTTTAACCTTCAATCTGTTGCGTTGTGCGGTCTGGATCAGCTCCTGTTTGCTGAACACGCGCTCGTTGTCAGAACTGCTGCACGGCTGCGCCACGAGCCTCATGGCAAAGGCTCTCAGTGTTGGGAGGCCTGTCATGTGGCGGACATGCCACTTGTATGCTGGCAGCTCACCAGCCACCACCTGCTGCACGGCTTCCTTGGCCCGCTGCACCTCCCTCGCCTTTGCAGGGTCCTCTTCAGGAGTCACCCGTCCATTCTCTAACCCCTCCAGCTCAGCGCACAGCAGGTCCTGCTCCCGGATGTCTGGCATGATCGCGTTTACGACTGTGTTCCAGGCCTCGATCATCTTCTCATCGCCATCAAATTTGTGGCCAAAATGCTGCGGGTGGCAACGACTTGCTGCGGCAAAAATGGGGCACAACATCTGATTAGTCCACCGCATGCTCAGGCGTTCAAGGGCAAACTTCACCCACTGCGGATTGCACGCAGCACGGCGGCTGCCCCTACACACAGCAAGCTTGTTCCAAGACTCAGTTGTGTCCAGCAAAGTCTCAAACACAATGCCAGCAGTGCCACCACCTGCATCAGCCTTTCGCAGAGCCAGGACTATGGGAAACATCAGCTACACCATGGCTTTCACCTGCACCCAAAATACTCCCATCCTGACCAGCCGCTGCACCTCCTTTTTCTTTGCCTTCCATCCTGCATCCTTGCCCACAGTTCCAAACTCTGACCACTTTGTGGAGTTAACCATGTTCACCAGAACGTCACGCATTTGTAGCAGGCGCTCCAACATCTTGTGCACGGATGCAAAACGAGTAGCAACAGCTGGCAGAAGTACCTTTCCTCCCTCGGTTTTCAGCCAAGACCTCAAGAAGTCCTTGTTCCTGAAGAACGACACAATTCTCTCAGCCTTGGAAATCAGAGCCGCTCCCCACTCTGTCTTAGCAACATCCTTCAAAACCAGGTCCAGGGAATGTGCAACACAATGGGTGAAGAAAACAGATGGATACTTATTCTTCAGCTCCAAGTAGGCCTTCTTGTTGGTGGAGGCGTTATCCGTGATGACCATCACCACCTTCTCAGCACCCACTTCAGCAATGGCACTGTCGATCACGACTGCCACGTGGTTGGCATCACGGACAACACCACCGACATCTCTCGAGAAAAGGTGAGCCACGCCCTCGGCGTTCACTGCCATGGCCGAGTAGATTGGCCTGATTTGAATGTCAGACCACTCGTCCACTCCTATGCTCACCCCAAAAATATCCCATCCGCTGCGAAGAGGGGCCTCCAACTCCTCGAGCTCCACATCCAGCGCTAGAAGGATGATGTCAGTGACACTGTCTCGGCTGGGCAGTCTGAAGGCCGGGGTTGTGCGCCGTGCGTCTTCCACCAGCTCAAGGACGGTAGGATCCCGGCAGAAGGAAATTGCCAGTGCATTCTTTGCCATGATCCGCACAATTGTTTTCTGACACTGAGAGATGGAATTGCTGGCAATGTGCTCGGGCATTGTGGTTTGCCGTGCCAGGTTGAGAGAGGATGTTGACACGGGAGTGGAGCTGCGTAATGAGTCGGGAATGGTGGCGGATGTTCTGCCGGTAGGGTTGTCAACGCCGTCTGTCGGACCACTGCTTTCACCAACTCCACCCACACCCACCGCTGCTCTTGCCTCATGTCTCTTCCGCTCTCGGACAAGTGCTTGCCTGTCCACGGCCTGGTCCTTCGTCCCCCATGCTTCTCCTTGTCCATTGTAAAGTTTCTCGTCGTATGGAACAAAGGCGTCTGGTGGGCTAGCTAGAGGCGGGAGGCCGAGCATGGCCCGGGCAGTAGCAGGAGGGTACTTGCACTTCACGATGTTGTGCACGGCTGCTCCGACATGACCGCGCATGCGGTCTGAACCGCCTGCCTTGATGACACCGCATGCTCCACACCGAAACCCGGGGTAGCCTGCCTGCGTAGGTACGGGTCGGAAGAACTTGCTGAGCGCCCGGACGAGGAAGTCCCCGGAGAGTACAGGGAGCTTAGGTGAGGCAGCCACTTGTGCACACGTGGGCTGCTTACCCCTCCCAGCCATGACGGCCGAGTGGGGCAGAGTGAAGTTCGGCTAGTCAACTGCATGGCAAGGATGTGCCAGAAAGTGGACTCCTCGGAAGGTCCGACGGTGGATGCGCTTCGTACGGGTTGTCAAACTGCTACCCGGTTTGATGAGAGTACTTGTCAAACTCTTGCCACATGTCATGCACATTATCCTTCTGTGACGTGCAACAAGGCCCCCAATTGGTTTGTTCACCGCCGCAAAACAAGAACACCAGGTTCACACACGATGTACATGCACCACCCACACGCTAAGCACGCATGGCCCTGTCATATCTCCCATGTAGGACCTATGCTTGGTTGTTATCCAAGCATTGCTGTCACATAACGCATGTAAAGCAACGCACCAATGAGTGCAAACCGCGGGCATCAACCATCCAGCATGGAAAAGCGCATTGAACGTAGAGTTCTCGCTAGGCACAGCAGGATTTGCACCCGCCTCCAAGAAAAAAAATGCCTGTCAATACTTGTCAAGTCCCTTGTGACACAAGGGGTGAAAACTGACCCCGGCTAAAAAAGAGGGGGTCAAGTCAAGTCGACGTCCAAGTCGACATGGACCGACTTGGCGACTCCGACTAGACCCCCTCAAGTCGGAAGTCGAAGGCAACATGGGTTCGGAACCCTATGTATGGACTATACAGGACAAAGAACTTCAATACGTAGTGGCACGCTGTGGCTACTATGCACACCAAACAACCAAACTAGGCATATGTCACTGACCATGACCAAAGAATTTGAATATGGGTGGTCAGCATTCACCAACCATAACACGAGTCACAAATGGTCAAAGGGGGAAACAGTTGTCTGGGAATATCAGTTCTCAACTAGCAAGAAGAACGCCTTCAATAAGTAGTAGCACGGTGTAGCTACCATTGACAACGACATATTAAAGTAGGCATAAGTACTGCATTTGACCAAAGAAATCCGTTGTTTTTGGTCAACACTAACAGCGCACAATACAAGTCACAATTGGTTTGAGGGGGAAACAATGATCTGGGACCACCAGGTATCAACTAGCAAGCACAAGGATGTTCAATAAGTTGTGGCACGGTGTGAATGCCATGCACGATGACCAACCAAAGTACGCATATGTCACCGGCCATGACCAAATAATGTCACTATGTGTGCTAAACTTTGCCAACTCATATCGTGAGTCGCAAATGGTCAGAGTGGAAGATAATGGTTTGTGAATAGTAGTTATTGACTAGCAAGTACAATTACCCTCAATATGTAGTGGCACAGTATGGTTACCATGCACAGTAACCAACCAAAGTATGCATTTCACTAACCATGACCAAAGAATTTCACTTCATGTGGTGAACATTGACAACTGACAACACGAGTCACAGATAGTCAGAGGGGGTTATCAATGGTTTGGGAATACTAGCTATCAACTAGAAACCACTAAGACCTTTAAAACGTAGTGACATGGCGTGGTAACCATGTACTGTGACAAACCAGACTAGGCATATGTCACTGACCATGGGCAAATAACTTCAGTATGGGTGGTCACCGTTTACAGCCCATAACATGAGTCACAGATTGTCAGAGGGGGAAACAATGGGTTGGGAACACTAGTCATCAAGTAGCAAGTACAAATACCTTTAACAAGTAGTGGCACGCTGTTGGTGGCATGCACAGTAATCAACCGAAGGATGCATAGGTCAATGACTATGCCCGAAGAACTCCACTATGTGTGGTCTACATTGACAACCCATAACACGAGTAACAAATGGTTAGAGGGAAGGAAAAGGGCTTGGGACAAAGAACTTCAATACGTTGTGCCACGGTGTGGCTACTATGCACACCAAACAACCAAATCAGGCATATTTAACTAACGGTGACCAGAATAATTTCAACATGGGTGGTCAACGTTCACGACCATAACACAAGTCACAAACGGTCAGAGGGGGAAACAATGGGTTGGGAATGTCTGTTATCAACAAGCAAGTGCAACAACCTTCAATCAGTAGTAGCACAGTGTGGCTACCATGCACAATGACTGACCGAAGTAGGTTGATGTATTGCCTTTCGCCAAAGAAATCCGCTGTGCGTGGTCAACGTTGGCAACTCATAATACGAGTCACAAATGGTCAGAGGGGAAACTATGGTTTGGGAACAGCAGGTATTAACGTGGAAGCACACAAAGCTTCAATAATTTGTGGCACTGTAGGGATTCCATGCACGATGACCAGCCAAGGTAGGTATATGACACTGACCATGACCAAATAATGTCACTATGTGTGGAAAACTTTGACAGCTCATAACACGAGTCCCAAATGGTGAGAGTGGAAGATAAAGATTTGTGAATAATAGTTGTAAACTAGCAAGAACAAATACCTTCAATATGTAGTGGCACAGTGTGGCTGTAATGCACAGTGACCAACCAAAGTATGCATATGGCGCTGAAAATGACCAAATAATTTCACCTCATGTGGTCAGCGTTGACAACTCAGAACAGAAATCACGGATAGTCGGAGGGGATAACAATGGTTTGGGAAGACTAGCTATCAACTATAAATCAAAAAGACCTTCAATACATAGTGACATGCCGTGGTAATCATGTACAATGACCAACCAAAGTATGCATATGTCACGAACCATCACCAAAGGAATTTCACAGTGTGTGGTCAATGTTGAAAACTCATGACACGAGTTACAAATGGTCAGAGGGGGAAATAATGAGTTGGGAAGAGTAGTTATCAACTAGCAAGTACACAGACCTTAAAAAAGTAGTGGCACGGTGTGGCTAGCGTGCACAGTGACCAATCAAAGGATGCATAGTCATAGACTATGACCAAAGAAGTCCACTATGTGTGGTCAACATCGAAGAATCATAACTCGAGTCACAAATGGTCAGAGGGAAAGACAATGGTTTCGGAACCCTGTGTGTCAACTAGACGGGACAAAGAACTTCAATACATAGTGGCACGGTGTGGCTACTATGCACACTAAGCAACCAAATTATGCATATGTCACTGACCATGACCAACAAATGTCAATATGGATGGTCAGCATATACCAACAATAACACGAGTCACACATGGTCAGAGGCAGAAACAATGGTCTGGGAATATCAGCTACCAACTAGCAAGTCCAACGACCTTCTATCAGTAATAGCATGGTGTGGCCACCATGCACAACGACCGACCAAAGTAGGCATATGTACATCATTTGACCAAAGAAATCTGCTGTGTGTGGTCAACATTGAAAACTCATAATACGGGTCAAAAAAGGTCTGAGGGGGTAAGAATGGTTTGGGAACACAAGGTGTCAACTAGCAAGCACAATGACCTTCAATACGTTGTGGCACGGTATGGATACCATGCACGATGACCAACCAGATTGCCAAAGATAGCTCCCAGGTGGAGGTAGTTCCAACGTGACCCAACGGGTCTACTTGGTGTTCAAGTGTGCAAGTTCTGAGTCTAGGCGCGAGCTTTCTGGTCGCCCCATGCTATGATTATGGGAGTTGAATACAGTTTTGAGACAGTCACGTTTGCGAAGGGAGTATCACCAGTTTCCATTTGTTTTTTAACATGGACATGTTCTAAACACTTGTAGGGATATTCATGAGCTCTCCAATGCACAAAACGGTGCGCTATTTAAATTACCCTATCTCACAATATGTCAATTGAAGCGCAGCACTCCAAACCAGCCGCTCGCTTGGAGGCGCGTACCACGTCGTCCGCCGAGGCGCCTTCACACATAAATGACCCATCAGAACTTCACTATGGATGCGCAGATCTCCCTACGCGTACTGGCGGCACCCCTTGCGTCTTTGGGGCCTGTTTTGTTGCGTTAATCATCAAGTTTTGTGATGGAGGTGGATGTGGGTCCAAACCTGTTCGCGGACGTGTGGTTGAAATTTTGACAAAATCCCGGGGTAACAAAATGTACTTTTGAGTTCCGGACACGGAGCCAGACTTTTGGCTAAGTCCCTCACTAGCAAACTGCACTACTGGCATCCAGCGGATCATTTGCCGTATGCCTTGGCAGTCCTTCCGGAGAAAAATCTCCAGATGGACTTTTGTCACTCTGTCAGGTGGATTATCCACCTCCAACCGAGCCGCGACCAACACCCAGAGCCGTCGTGCACACCCCAACTTTGGATGCCCATGTCTCCCTTGTTACATGTCGGATTCTGGTGAAACAACTTCCACCAGATTCAGCAACTCGTCAACTTTGACGGGAAATCTGCCATTTGAGGATCCCATCAATCTTTGATTCAGCATATCCATTGACGAGGATTTTCCTCTCTATGGCGGCTCGTTTGCACCACCCGGCGTCGCACTGGGGCATGCAGAGGGGTAAATCTTCAACATTCTCCCCTTTGCACCTGCCATGCCCACTGCTCCTACTTGCTCTCATTCTTCTTTTAATTCACCCTCCAACCCATCATAGCTGGTCATCCCAAGCCCTGCCATGCTTAATGTGTGCCGGTCGACGGGTTGCCCTCTGGTCAAGCAATCCGCACGCATGTTGTGCGTACTGCAATGATGTAGGACCACTTGCCCCTTTTCAACCACGTTCCGTGCGTAGTGGTACTCTACGTCGATGTACGTCGTCCTCCTGTGGTGTGTCGGATTGTTGGTCAGCGAGATTGAGCCAGTGTTGTCCTCTTGCACCACCGTAGGCTCCTGCTGCGGCACGCCCAGCTCCCCCAGCAACCTGCGGAGCCACACCGCCTCCTTGACTGCCTCGGCGAGCGCGATGTACTCTACTCCTACTATGGAGGTGGCAATGTAGACTTGCTTTCTGCTGCACCATGACACCGTTGCACCTACGATGAAGAACACGTAGCTGGATGTGGACTTCTGCTTGTCCACATTGCGAGCGTATTATGCGTCCGTGTAGCAGACCAGATGCAAAGGGTCCGCCCGCCCCTTGCCGTTGAATCTCAAGCACGCATGCCTCGTTGCCTACAGGTAGCGGATGATGCGCTTGACCGCCTGGCCATGGATAAGCTACGTACCTGCTCACTTGGCCGACCCTGTAGGCCAGGTCTGTTCGAGTCGCCACCATGGCACACATGAGTCTGCCCACCGATGATTGGTACGACACACCTGCCATATGCTCCCGCTCTTCTTTTGTTTGCGGCGCAATTGCCACACTCAGTTCACAGGTCGTGGAGACTGGACTGCCAACTGGTTTGCAATCCTTCATGCCGTACCGCTTTAGCACCTCGGCCACGTATTTGGCCTGCCCGAGCTCAGGCGTGCGCGCCCTTTGCTTGCGCGTAATGCTCACCCCAAGGTATCACTCCAGCTCGCCAATGTACGACATCTCGATCTGCTGCTCAGCTGCACTTTTGGCCGCTGTAGGCTTGGCAAATCCGTCGAGCACACAATCAGGCTGTCCACGTATAGTACAATTAGATGATGGAGTTGTTTGTCGCGCTGCACGTACACACTGTGATCCGCCTCAGAGCGCTTGAAGCGGAGCTGTGCCATGAAGCTCTCCATGTGTTGGTACCAGCATCTCGGCAATGGTTTTAGTCTGTACAAAGACGTCCGCAGCTTACACACCTTATCCTCCGGTGCCTCCACCTCCTCTGGCACCTCCACGTAGATCTCTTTTTCTATGATGCGGTTGAGGAAGGCCATCTTGACGTCCATTTGGTGGAGTTCTATGTCATTCGCGGTTGCCATTGCAAGGATTGCCCGAATGCTTGCGAACTTGGGGACGGGAGCAAACGTCTCATTGCAGTGCTTGTCCTTACGCAGTGCGTATCCCTTTGCCACCAGCCGCCCCTTGTATTTGTCAGCCACTCCTTCCTTTGTGGACTTGGTCTAAAAGACCCACGTTGAGCTGATGGCCTTGGCATCTTTCGGCCTGTCAACCAGCTTTCACGTATCATTTTCCGTGATGGACACCAGCTCCAATTTCATGGCTGTATCCCATTGATCCCCTTCAGGTTGTGCAAGCGTCTCTTGCATGGTGGTTGGCTCCGTTGATGCAGCCAGCATGCACCGCGTCATGCCAATCCATAGACCAGTGCTTGCGTCAAAGTGCCTCCATGCTTTCCGCTGCCTCCCGCTACGTCGCGGCAGGATTGGTGGCGTATTGTCCCTCTGCTTCAATCCCTCTGTCTCTGCACGTTCTGGTTCATCATCAACCGGATGGATCCCCGAGGATCTCTCCCGCTCCTGTGAAACATCGCCCGGACGGACGGCGTGTCCAGTGGATTTTCCACCGACGCCCGTTGCGCACTCTGTTGAGAGTGCGCGCATTGGCACCCTTGCTACCTCATCCGCCGGATCCTTCTGGTGGATCCCCTTATTAGCTTGATCGTCATCAGAGTCATCTGCTTCAGCTGCCACCTCTAGTGCACCATCACGCTCCGATACCGCATCCTCAACTTTGGTGTTCGCCGGCTCCTTCTCGTAGTCAAGGAGCTGGAACCACTCCCACATCTTTGCAGAGTCCACTACGCCCACACTGTTGCTGCTGATGTAGCTCTACTACTCGTGAAACTCGATGTCTCTACTGCACATTACCTCCTCCTTGTACATATTGTAGACCCTGTATACTTTATGTGCGCTCTCATAGCCAAGGAAGAGATACGAATTTGCCCGTAGCTCCAGCTTGCTGTCATGCCTCTGTGTAGCCTGCACCACGGCATGCGCCTTGCACCCGAACACTTTCAGGTGTACCACACTTGGCTTCCACTTGCTCAAAATCTCCTACGGCGTCTTCCTGCCGCTCCTCCCATTTAGCACTGCTGTAGGAGTGAGGTTGATGGTGTAGCTTACCGTACGTACAGCTTTTGCCAATACGTTTTGCGGTAATTCCGCAACCACCAACATGGTCCGTACCATGCTCAGCAACGTCTGGTTTGCCTGCTTGGCCATGCCATTTGACTGAGGCAAATACGGCATAGTTTGTTGCCATTTTATGCCCAGCTGCTTCATCCACCCGCTAGAGCCCACGTACTATATGCTGTTATCACTGCGTAGTGCTCTGACCTTCCGGTCAGTCTGTCTCTCCACCGCGACGACATACTCCTTCATTATGTCTAGGACCTCTCCTTTCCACTTCATGAAGTGCACAAAGAGTTTTCTGCTGTAGTCATCAATGAAGGTGACAAAGTAACGCGCGCAGCTCTTTGACGCCGTCTTGAATGGTCCGCACGCGTTGCTGTGCACGACCTCCAGCAGGTCCGAGGCGTGATTAATGTTCTCGTTGAACAGTTTGCATCGCGCCTTGCCCAACATGCAAGGCTCACACTTTTTGTGCACTACTACATCTGTCGCCTCCTCCGCACCGTCCATGTTGAGGCCACATACCAGCCCGCGCTTTGCCATCTCCTTCACGACTGCGGGAGAGGAATGCCCCGGTTGTTGGTGCTCGAGCTCCAGATCATCTCCCCCTTCTTTGGCCAGGTTGACGGTGCATTCTTGCAAGGCTGCTGAGTCTGTCGTCGCGGGGATCGCCTTGGTCTCCACAATGTAGAGGCCTCCCTTGCGCTTAGCCTCTAGCATGGGCTTGCTGCCATCGTCCTTCCGCACGACTGCCTCTCTTCTCGTGAAGAGCACCTCGTACTCCTTGTCAGTCAGGCGGCTAATACATAGAATGTCAGGCAAGGCGGGTACATGTTGTACGTCCTTGATGATGCGCTGCACCCGCTTTCCGCCAACCACCACTTCCACGAAAACATGTCCTTGGCCAGCCGTTGGCTCGACCTTGTTGTTTGTAGCCACCGTGGATTTGCTTGGCTTGATCTAGTTGATGACCCCGACCCTCTTAAGCTGGGCATGCTCCTCTGCTCTGGAGTCAAGGCATCGCCGGTTGGCCTTCTTGAGGTAGTGGTTTTTTTGTACCGTTGAGGAGCGCCTTCTTGCCTTTTGCGTCCTTTCCACCAATCTTTGCCTTCTTGGTGCACTCACGGGCCCAGTGGCCCTCCTTGCCGCAGTTACGGTATGCACCATTCTTGACACCCTTCTTTCCGCCGCCACGCCACCTCCCCTGGCCCCGCTTCCGCCACCACGCAATTTGGTGATAAGGGCCAATGAGGACGATGAGGACTCCTCGCAGCTCCGTCGCTATGCCTCGTTGCGGATGTGTTATGCGGCCACACCATAGGTGAGCTTGTCCTCTGGCTATCCTTCCAAGATTGTAATGAGATGGCTCCAACTGTCAAGAAGGGCCATGAGGAGGGCCATCGCCTGTAGCGGCGTGTTGATCCTCCACCCCACCTCATTACATTATGAGGCAAGCAACTCAATCTGCTGCATGACGGTGATGACATCATCTCCCTCCTCGATTCTCATTGTCAGGAGTCGCTTCATCGCGAACATTGTGTTTGCGAGTGACCTGGATTGATGGATTGTACATAGTTTTTGCCAAGCTTTGGCTGCCAGCTTGCATTCCTGAAGGTAGCTCCACTGCGACTCGGCCATCCCAGACACCAGCAGCATGAGTGCCTCCGTGTTCGTCTTTGCGAATACCTCCTTCTGCGCGTTCGTCGCCATTGCTTTGTTGAGGACTCCCATTCCCTTCATAACCTCTAGCAGCCCCTTATACGCGAGGTGCAGCTCAAAGTACCTCCTCCATAGCCCGTAGCCAGGGCAACCTGCTTACTTTTGGATGGGCTGCATCTCCTTCCATGCCATTTGCGTGGTCTTCAACTCCGGAACCTCAGCGCTTGACGGCGATGTCGTCTCTGAAGACATCGCCATCAAGCCGTGAAAACCGCGAGCAATGTCTTGACCGGTGAGGGCTGTAGGCCCATAACCCTTTGTTAAAAACGGCTCCGAGGTGGAGGTAGTTCCAAAGTGGCCCGACTGGTCTACTTGGTGTTCACAGCTATGTGTAGTCCAGGTTCTGGGTCTATGGGTGAGCTTTATGGTCGCCCAATGCTATGATTCTGAGAGTTGAAGACAGTTGTGACATAGTCACTTTTGCAAAGGGAGTAATTCAATTTTGCATTAGTTGTTTAACATGGACATAATTTGAACATCCGTAAGGCTACTCATGAGCTCTCTAACACACCAAACTGTGCACAATTCGGAGAACTATAGCTCTTGCTACGTCAGTCAAAAGGCATCATCCCAACCCAGCCGCTCACTCGGCGGCGCATACCACGTCCTCTGCTGAGGCCCCTTCACACATCAAGGACCCATCAAAACGCCATTCCAAGCGCCAACATGTCCCTACGCGTAGTGGCGCAGCCCCTTGTGACTTCTGGGTCTGTCTTGATGAGTAAATCATCGAGTTTGGTGATGGGGATGGATGTGGGTCGAAACCTGTTTGCGGACCTGCAGTCAGAATTTTGACAAATTCCCCGCGTAACAAAATGTAATACTGAGTTCCGGACGCCAAGCCATAAACTTGGCGAAGTCCCACATAAACAAACTGCACTGCTGGTGTCCGGCGGATCATTTGCCCGACGCCTCGACAGCCCTTCCAGAGCAAAATCTCCAGATGGTTTGTTGTTACTCTATCAGGTGGATTATCCACATACGGCCGAACCGGGACCGACTCCTGTAGCCGTTGCGCACACCCCAACTTTGGAAGCCCACATCTCCCTTGTTACTAGTCTGATCCTACTGAAACAACTTCAACCAGACTCGCCAACTCGTCGAATTTCAGGGGCAATCCTCCATTTTAGTATCCGAGCAATTCTTGAGTCGCCATATCTGTCGACAGGCATTTTCCTCTCTCTAGCGGCTCGTTGGCGCCTCCCGGCGCCGCTCTGGGGCATGTAGAGGGGCAAATCTTCAACACAAAGTAGGCATATGTCACTGACCATGGCCAACTAATGTCACTGTGTGTGGTGAACTTTGACAACTCATATTCAGATTCGAAAATGGTCAGAGTGGAAGATAATGGTTTGTGAGTAGTCGTCATCGACTAGCAGGTACAAATACTTTCAATATGTAGTGGCATAGTGTGGCTACCATGCACATTGACCAACCAAATATGCATATGTCACTGACCACGACCAACGAGTTTCACTTCATGTGGTCAGCATTGACAACTCACAACACGAGTCACAGATAGTCAGAGGGGGCTAAGAATGGTTTGGGAATACTAGCTATCAACTAGACAGCACAAAGACCTTCGATAGACAGTGACACGGCGCGGTACCCATGTATAGTGACAACACAAAGTAGGCATATGTCACTAACCACGACCAAAAGAATTTCAATGTCTATGGTCAACGTTGAAAACTTATAACACCAGTAACAAGTGGTCACTGGGGAGAACAATGGGTTGGGGACACTAGTTGTGAAATAGCAAGTACAAAGACCTTCAACAAGTGGTGGCACGGTGTGGCTAGCCTGCAGAGTGAGCAACTAAATGATGCATACGTCACTGACTATGACCGAAGAAGTCCACTATGTGTGGTTAATACTGACAACTCATAACACGAGTCACAAATGGTCAGAGGGAGAGAGAATGGTTTGGAAATCCTATGTATCAACTGGATAGGACAAAGAACTTCAATCCGTAATGGCACGGTGTGGCTCCTATGCACACCAAACAACCAAACTAGGCATATGTCCCTGACCATGACCAAGAATTTCAATATGGGTTGTCAACGTTCACCAACCATAACACGAGTCACAACGGTCAAGGGGGGAAACAATTGTCTAGGACTATCAGTTATCAACTAGCAAGTACATCAACCTCCAACCAGTAATAGCATGGTGTGGCTACCATGCACAACGACCGACCTAAATAGGCATATGTACTGCCTTTGACCAAAGAAGTCCGCTGTGGGTGGTCAACGTTGACAACTCATAATGCCAGTCACTAATGGTCAGAGGGGGAAACGATGGTCTGGGAACACCAGGTATCAACTAGCAAGCACAAGGAACTTGAATACGTTGTGGCACAGTGTGGATACCATGCACGATGACCAACTAAAGTAGGCATATTTCACTGACTATAACCAAAGAATGTCACTATGCGTGGTAAATGTTGACAAATCATAACACGAGTGACAATTGGCAAGAGTGGAAAAAAATGGTTTGTGAATGCTATTAATCGACTAGCAAGTGTAAACACCTTCAATGTGTACTGGCACAGAGTGGCTTCAATGCACAGTGACCAACCAACATATGCATGTGTCACTGACCATGACCAAAGAAATTCACTTCATGTGGTTAATGTTGACAGCTCACGACACGAGTCACAGATAGCCAGATGGGGTGACAATGGTTTTGGAAGACTAGCTAACAGCCAAAAAGCACAAAGACTTTCAATACGTAGTGACACAACGTGCTAACCGTATACACTGACAAACCAAAGTAGGCATATGTCACTAACCATGACCAAAAGAAATTCACAGTGTGTGGTCAACGTTCAAAACTCAAAACACGAGTCACAAATGGTTAGAGGGGGGACAATGGGTTGGAAACACTAGTAATCAACTAGCAAGTACACAGACCTTCAACAAGTAGAGGCACGGTGTGGCTAGCGTGCACGGTGACCAACCAAAGGATGCAAACGTCACTGACTATGACCAAACAAATCGACTATGTGTGGTCAACATTGACAACTCATAACACGAGTCACAAATGGTCAGAGGGAGAGACAATGGATTGGGTACCCTACGTAGCAACTAGAAAGGAAAAACAACTTCAGTAAGTAGTGGCACGGTGTGGCTTCTATGCACACCGAACAACCAAAATAGGCATATGTCACTGACCATGATCAAATACGTTCAGTATGGGAGGTCAACGTTTACAACCCATAACCCGAGTCACAAATGGTCAGAGGGGGAAACAATGGTTTCGGACTATAAGTTGTCAACTAGCAAGGACAACCACCTTCAACATAAGTAGCACAGTGTCCCTACCATGCACAATGACGGATCAAAGTAGGTATATATACTGCCTCTGACCAAAGAAATCCGCTGTGTGTGGTCAACGTTAACAACTCATAGTACGAGTCACAAATGGTCAGAGGGGGGAACGATGCTTTGAAAAGACCAGGTATCAACAAGCAAGCACACGGACCTTCAATAAGTAGTGGCACGGTGTGGCTACCATGTACAACGACCAACGAAAGTAGGCATATGTCACTGACCATGACCAAAGAATGTTACTATGTGTGGTCTACTTTTAAAACTCATAACATAAGTCATAAAAGGTCAGAGGGGGAAACAATGGTTTGTGAATACAAGTTATCGACTAGCAAGTAAAAGACATTCAATTTGTAGTGGCACAGTGTGGCTACCATGCACAGTGACCAACCAAAGTATGCATATGTCACTGACCATGACGAACAAATTTCACGTCATGTGGTCAACTTTGACAACTCACAACAAGAGTCACATATACCCAGAGGGGGTAACAATGGTTTGGGAACACTAGCTATCAACTAGAAAGCACAAAGACCCTCAAAACGTAGTGACACGGCGTGGCAACCGTGTACAGTGAGAAACCAAACTTGGCATATGCCAATAACCATGACCAAAAGAATTTCACATTGTGTGTTCAACGTTTAAAGCTCATAACACGAGTCACAAATGGTCAGATGGGGAAGCAATGGATTGGGAGGACTAGTTATCAACTAGCAAGCACAAAGACCTTCAACAAGTAGTGGCACGGTGTGGCTAGCGTGCACAGTGACCAACCAAAGGATGCAAATGTCACTGAATATGACCAAAGACATGCACAATGTGTGGTTAATATTGAAAACACAGAACATGAGTCAGGAATGGTAAGAGGGACAGACAATTAATGAGGAACCCTATGTGGCAACTAGAAAGGACAAAGAACCTCAATAAGTAGTGGCACGATGTGGCTACTATGCACACTGAACAACCAAACTAGGCATGTGTCAATGACCATGACCAAAGAATTTAAGTATGGGTTGTTAAAGTTCACAACCCATAACAAGAGTCACACATGTTCAGAGGGGGAAACAATGGTTTTGGACTATTAGTTTTCAGCTAGCAAGGACAGCAACCTGCAATAATCAGTAGCACGGTGTGGCTACCATACACAATGACCAATCAAAGTAGGCATATGCACTGCCTCCAATCAAAGAAATTTGTTGTGTGTGGTCAACATAGACAACCCATAACACGAGTCACAAATGGTGAGAGGGGGGAACGATGGTTTAAGAACACCAGGTATGACCTAGCAAGCACAAGGACCTTCAATAAGTAGTGGCACGGTGTGGCTACCATGTACAATGACCAACCAAAGTAGGCATATGTCACCGAGCATGACCAACGAATGTCACTATGTGTGGTCAACTTTGACAACTGATAACACGAGTCGCAGATGGTCAGAGGGGAAAACAATGGTTTGTGAATACTAGTTATCGACTATCAAGTACAATGGCCGTCAATATGTAGTGGCACAGAGTGGCTACCATGCACAGTGACCAACCAAAGAATGCATATGTCACTGACCATGACCAAAGAAATTCACTTCATGTGGTCAACATTGACAACTCACAACAAGAGTCACACGTAGTCAAAGGGGGAAACAATGGTTTGGGAACACTAGCTATTGACTCCAAAGCACATAGACCTTCAATACACAGTGACACGGCGTGGCAACCATGGACACTGACAAACCAAAGTAGGCATATGCCACTAATCATGACCAAAAGAATTATACAGTGTGTGGTCAACGTTGAAAACTCATAACTCGAGTCACACATGGTCATAGGGGGAACAATGGGTTGGAAATACTAGTTATCAACTAGCAAGTACAAAGAACTTCAACAAGCAGTGGCACGGTGTTGCTAGCCTGCACAGTGATCAACCAAAGGATGCATACGTCACTGACTACGACCAAAGAAGTCCACTATGGGTGGTCAACATTGACAACTCATAAAACGAGTCACAAATGGTCAGAGGGAGAGACGATGGATTGGGAACCCTATGCAGCGACTAGAAAGGACAAAGAACTTCAATAAGTAGTGGCACGGTGTGGCCGCTATGCACACAAAACAACCAAACTAGCCAGATTCCACTGACCATGACCAAATAATTTCAGTATGGGTGGTCAACGTTCACAACCCACAACAACAGTCACAAATGGTAAGAGGCGGAAACAATGGTTTCGGAATATTAGCTTCAACTAGCATGGAAAACGACCTTCAAAAATTAGTAGCACGGTGTGGCTACCATGCACAATGACCGATCAAAGTAGGCATATGTACTACCCTTGACCAAGGAAATCCGCAATATGTGGTCAACATTGACAACTCATAGTACGAGTCACAAATGGTCAGAGGGGGGAACGGTGGTTTGGGAACACCGGGTATCAACTAGCAAGCACAAGGACCTTCTGTAAGTAGTGGCATGGTGTGGCTACCATTTACAATGACCAACCAAAGTAGGCATATGTCACTGACCATGACCAACGAATGTCACTATGTGTGGTCCACTTTGACAACTCATATCACGAGTCACAAAAGGTCAGAGGGGGAAACAATTGTTTGTGAACACTAGTTATGGACTAGCAAGTAAAAGACCTTTCATATGCAGTGGCACAGTGTGGCTACCATGCACAGTGACCAACCAATGTATGCATATGTCACTGACCATGACCAGAGAATTTCACTTCATGTGGTCAACGTTGACAACTCACAACAAGAGTTACAGATAGTGAGTGTGGCTAACAATGGTTTGGGAACAATAGCTATCAACTAGAAAGCACAAAGATCTTCAATGCGTAGTGACACGGTGTGGTAACCATGTACGGTGACAAACCAAAGTAGGCATATGCCACTAATCATGAACAAACGATTTTCACAGTGTGTGGTCATCGTTGAAAACTCATAACACAAGTCACAGATGGTCAGAGGGGGAAGCAATGGGTTGGGAACAAAAGTTATCAAATAGCAAGTACAAAGACCATCAACAAGTAGTGGCACGGTGTGGCTAGCGTGCATAGTGACCAACCAGATGATGCATACGTCACTGACCATGACCAACGAACACCACTATGTGTGGTCAACATTGACAACTCATAACAGGAGTAAAAAATGGTCAGAGGGTGAGACAATGATTTGGAAACCATATGTATTGACTAGAAAGGACAAAGAACTTCAATAAGCAGTGGCACTGTGTGGCTACCATGCACACCAAACAACCAAACTATGCATATGTCACTGACCATGACAAAAGAATTTCAATATGGGTGGTCAACGTTCACAACCCATAACACGAGTCACAAACGGTGAGCGGGGGAAACAATGGCTTTGGAACATAAGTTTTTAGCTAGCAAGGACAACAAACTTCAATAAGTAGTAGCACAGTGTAGCTACCATGCACAATGACTGACCAAGGTAGGCATATGTACTGCCTTTGACCAAAGAAATCCGCTGTGAGTGGTCAACATTGACAGCTTATAAAACGAGTCACAAATGGTCAGAGGGGGGAACGATAGTTTGGGAACACCAGGTATCAACTAGCCAGCACAAGGACCTTCAACAAGTAGTGGGACAGTATGGCTACCATGTACAATGACCAACCAATGTAGGCATATGTCACTGACCATGACCAAAGAATATCACTATGTGGTCAACTTTGACAACTCATAACACGTCACAAATGGTCAGAGTTGGAAATAATGGTTTGTGAATAATAGTTATCCTCTACCAAGTACAAAGACCTTCAATATGCCGTGGCACAGTGTGGCTTCCATGCACGCTGACCAACCAAAGCATGCATATGTCACTGACCATGACAAAAGAATTTAACTTCATGTGGTTAGCGTTGACAACTCACAACAAGAGTCACAGATAGTAAGAGGGGGTAACAATGGGTTGGGAATACCAGCCATTAACTAGAAAGCACAAGGACCTTTTTCAACGTAGTGAAACGGCGTGGCAACCATGTACAGTGACAAACCAAAGTATGCATATCCCACTAACCATGACCAAACAAATTTCATAGTGTGTGATCAATGTTGAAAATTCATAACAAGAGTCACAAATGGTCAGACGGGGAAACAATGGGTTAGGAACACTAGTTATCAACTAGCAAGTACAAAGACCCTCAACAACTAGTGGGACAGTGTGGCTAGCGTGCGTAGTGACCAACCAAAGGATGCCTACGTCACTGACTATGACCAAAGAAGTCCAGTACGTGTGGTCATCACCGACAACTCATAACAAGAGGCACAAATGATCAGAGGGAGAGACAATGGTTTGGGAACCATAAGTAGTGACTAGAAAGGACAAATAACTTCAATAAGTAGTGACATGGTGTGGGAACTATGCACACCGAACAACCAAACTAGGCATATGTCACTGACTATCACCAAATAATCTCAATATGGGTGGTCAACCTTCACAACCCATATTACGTGTCACAAATGGTCAGAGGGGGGAAACAATGGTTTTGGAATATTTGTTTTCAACTAGCAAGTATAACGACCTTTAATGATTAGTAGCACGGTGTGGCTACCATGCACAATGACTGACCAAAGTAGGCATATGTATTGCCTTTGACCAAGGAAATCCGCAGTGTGTGGTCAACCTTGACAACTCATAATACGAGTCACAAAAGGTCACAGGGGGGGCGATGGTTTGGGAACACCAGGTATTGACTAGCAAGCACAAGGACCTTCAATGAGTAGTGACACGGTGTAGCTTCCATGTACAGGCATGTTTCACTGACCATGACCAAAGATTGTCACAAAGTGTGGTCAACTTTGAGAACTCATAACACGAGTAACAAATGGTCAGAGGGGGAAACAATGGTCTGTGAATACTAGTTATCGACTAGCAAGTACAAATACCTTCAATACGTAGTGGCACAGTGTGGCTACCATGCACAGTGACCAATCAAAGTATGCATATGTCACTGACCATGGCCAAAGAATTTCACTTCGTGTGGTCAACGTTGACAACTTACAACAAGAGTCACATATAGTCAAAGGGGGTAACAATGGTTCGGGAACACTAACTAGAAAGCACAAAGACTTTCAATACGTGGTGACAGGGCGTGGCAACCATGTAAAGTGACAAACTGAAGTAGGCTTATGCCACTAACCATGACCAAAAGAATTTCACAGTGTGTGGTCAACGTTGACAACTTGTAACACAAGTCACAAATGGTCAGAGGGGGAAACAATGGGTTACAAACACAAGTTATCAACTAGCAAGTACAAAGGCCTTGAACAAGCAGTGACACGGTGTGACTAGCGTGTACAGTTACCAACCAAAGGATGCATAAGCTACCGACTATGACCAAAGAAGTCCACTGTTCGTGGTCAACATTGAAAAACTCATCATACGAGTAAAAAATGATCATAGGTAGAGACAATGGATTGGGAACCCTATGTAGCGACTGGCATGGACAAAGAACTTCAATAAGTAGTGGCATGGTGTGGCTAATATCCACACCAAACAACCAAACTAGGCATATGACACTGACCATGACCGAAGAATTTCAATATGGGTGTTCAACGTTCTCAACCCATAACACGAGTCACAAATGATCAGAGGGGAAAAAAATGGGCTTGGAACATTAGTTTTCAACTAGCAAGTACAACAACCTTCAATAAGGAGTAGCACAATGTGGCTACCATGCACAATGACCGACCGAAGTAGGCATATGTACTACCTTTGACCAAAGAAATCCGCTGTGGGTGGACAACGTTGACAACTCACAATACGTGTCACAAATGGTCAGAGGGGGGTACGATGGTTTGGGAACATCAGGTATCAAGTAGCAAGCACAAGGACCTTCAATAAGTAGCGGCACGGTGTGGCTACCATGTACAATGACCAACCAAAGTAGGCATATGTCACTCACCATGACCAAAGAATGTCACAATGTGTGGTCAACTTTGACAACTCATAACACAAGTCATAAATGGTCATAGGGGGAAATATTTGTTTGTGAATACTAGTTATTGAATAGCAAGTGAAAAGACTGTCAATATGTAGTGGCACAGTGTGGCTACCATCCACAGTGACCAACAAAAGTTTGCATATGTCACTGATCATGACCAAAGAATTCCACTTCATGTGGTCAACGCTGACAACTCACAACAAGAGTCACACTTAGTCAAAGGGGGTAACAATGGTTTGGGAACACTAGCTATCAACTAGAAAGCACAAAGACCTTCAATACGTAGTGACATGACAAGACAACCATGTACACAAAAAAACCAAAGCAGGCATATGCCACTAACCATGACCAAACAAATTTCACAGTGTGTGGTCAACGCTGAAAAGTCATAACACGAGTCACAAATGGCCAAAGGGGGAGACAATGGGTTGGGAACACTAGTCATCAACTAGCAAGTACAAAGACCTTCAATTGGTAGTGGCACGGTGTGGCTAGCGTGCACAGTGACCAACCAAAGGATGCATACGTCACGGACTATGACCAAAGAAGTCCACCATGTGTGGTCAACATTGACAACTCATAACACGAGTCACGAATGGTCAGAGGGAAAGACAATGGTTTCGGAACCCTATGTATCGACTAGAGATGACAAAGAAATTCAATATGTGGTGGCACGGTGTGTCTACTATGTACACCAAACAACCAAACTAGGCATACGTCATTGACCATGACCAACGAATTTCAGTATGGGTGGTCAACGTTCACATCCCATAACACAAGTCACAACTGATCAGAGGGGGGAAAAATGGTTTTGGAATACTTGTTTTCAACTAGCAAAGACAACGTCCTTCAATAAGTAGTAGCACGGTGTGGCTACCATGCACAACGACCAACCAAAGTAGGCATGTGTACTGCCTTTGAACAAAGAAATCCCATGTGTGTGGTCAACGTTGACAACTCATAATACGAGTCACAAATGGTAAGAGCGGGGAACGATGGTTTGGGAACACCAGGTATCAACTAGCAAGCACAAGGACCTTCAATAAATAGTGGTACGTTGTGGCTACCATGTAGAATGACCAACCAAAGTAGGCATATATCACAGACCATGACGAAAGAATGTCACTATGTGTGGACAATTTTCACAACTTATAACACGAGTCACAAATGGTCAGAGGGGGAAACAATGGGTTGTGAATACTAGTTATCGACTAGCAAGTGCAAAGACCTCCAATATGTAGTGGCACAGTGTGGCCACACCGACCAACCAAAGTCTGCATATATCACTGACCATGACTAGAGAATTTCACTTAATGTGGTCAACGTTGACAACTCACAACAAGAGTCACAGATAGTCGGAGGGGGTAACAATGGTTTAGGAACAATAGCTATCAACTAGAAAGCAGAAATACCTTCAATACGTAGTGACACGGCGTGGCAACCATGTACAGTGACAAACCAAAGTAGGCATATGCCACTAACCATGACCAACGGCTGGTAATGCCTGGGCAATGCCTGGCAATACCGTGCCAATGCCTACCAATGCCTGAAAATCCATGGCAATACCTGTCAATGCCTTGGCAATGCCTGGCAATGCCTGGTAATGCGCGGCGATGCTTGGACAATGCCTGTACAATGCCTGGGCATTGCATGGCAATGCCTATCAATGCCTGGCAATGCCTAACAATGCCAATCAATACCTGGACAATGCCTGTAAATGCCTTGAAATGCCTGGACAATGCCTGGTAATGCCTGTGTAATGCCTTTGAATGAATGGCAATGCTTGGGCAATGCCATGCAATGCCTCGGCAATGCATGGCAATGACTTGCGATGCCTGGCAATGCCTGGACAATGTCGGGCAATGCCTAGGCAATGCCTGGGAATGCCTAGGCAATACCTGGCAATGCCTCGGCAATGCCTAACAATGCCTGGGCAATGCCCGGAAATGCCTTGCAATGCATGGCCAACGCTTTGCACTGCCTGGGTAATGCATGGCAATGCTTGCCAATGCCTGGCAATATCTGGCAATGCCTGGGCAATGCTTGGCAATGCCTGGCAATGCCTGTGCAATTCTTGTGCAATGACTGGGCATTGCATCGCAATGCTTGGCAATGCCTAGCAATCCATGGCAATGCCTAGGCAATGCCTAGAAATGCCTGGCAATGCCCGGCAATGCCTAACAATACGTGGCAATGCCTGAGCAATGACTGGCAATGCCTGGACCATGCCTGGCAATACATGGCAATATCTGGCAATGCCTGGGAAATGCCTGGCAATGCCTGGCAATACCTGGGCAATGCCTGTGCAATGCCTGTACAATGCCCATAATGCCTGGGCAATGCATAGGAATGCCTGGAAATGCCTAGGCAATGCCACGCAATGCCTGGGCAATGCTTGCCAATGCATGGCAATGCCTGGCAATGCCTGGGCAATGCCTAGGCAATGCCTGTGCAATGTCTGAGCAGTGCCTGGCAATGCCTGGTAAAGCCTGGACAGTGCCTAACGATGCCTGGGCAATGCCTAGCAATGCATGGCAATGCCTGGACAATGCTTGCCGATGCCTGGCAATGCTTGGCAATGCCTAGCAATGCGTGGCAATGCTTGGACAATGCCCGTCAATGCCTGGGTAATGTCTGGCAATGCCTGGCAATATCTGGCAATGCCTGGGCAATGCTTGGCAATGCCTGGCAATGCCTGGACAATGCCTGTGCAATGCTTGGATAATGCCTGCGTAATGCCTAGTAATGCCTGGCAATGCCTGGCAATGCCTTGCAATGCTTGGCAATGCCTGGCAATGCATGGGCAATGACAAGCAATGCCTGGGCAATGCTTGCTAATGCCTGGCAATGCCTAACAATGCATGGCAATGCCTCGGCAATGCCTGGCAATGCCTGGACAATGCACGGCAATGCCTGGCAATGCCTAGGCAAGGCCCTTCAATGCCTGGAAATGCTTGGGCAATGTCTTGAAATGCCTGTGCAATGCTGGGCAATGCTTGGCAATGCATGGTAATGCCTGGACAAGGCTTGGCAAAGCCTGGGTAATGCCTGGCAATGCTGACAATGCCTGGCAGTGCCTGGGTAATGCTTGCCAATGCATGGCAATGCTTGGCAATGCCTAACAATGCGTGGCAATGCCTGGGCAATGCCTGGCAATGCCTCGGTAATGCTTAGCAATGCCTGGAAATATCTAGCAATGTCTGGGCAATGCCTGGGAGTGCCAGGCAATGCTTGGGCAATACTTGTGTACGTCCTGGGCATTGCTTGGCAATGCTTGGGCAATGCCTGGCAATGCCTGGACAATGCTTGGCAATGCATGGCATTGCCTGGCAGTGCTTGGCAATGCATGGCTATGCCTGGCAATGCCTTGAATTGCTTGGGCAATGCTTGCCAATGCCTGGCAATGCCTGGCAATGCCTAGGCAATGCCTGGCAATGCTTAGGTAATACCTGGCAATGCCCAACAATGCCTAGGTAATGCCTGGCAAGGCCTGACAATGCCTAAGCAATGCCAGTGCAATGCCTCGGTAATGCCTGGGTAATGCCTGGCAATGCCTGGGCAATGCCTGGCAATGCCTATGTTGAATACCGTGTTGGAAGTTGGGTTGGGAGTTGGGTTGGAAGTTGGGTTGGAAGTTGGGTTGGAAGCTGGGTTGGAAGTTGGGATGAAAGTTGGGATGGAAGTTGGACTGGAATTTTGCTTGGAAGTTGGGTGGAAAGTTGGGTTAGAAGTTGGGTTGGGTGTTGGATTGAAAGTTGTGTTAGAAGCTGGGTTGGAAGTTGGGTTGGAAGTTGGGTTGGAAGTTGGGTTGGAAGTTGGGTTGGAAGTTGGGATGGGAGTTGGGATGAAAGTTGGATTGGAATTTGCGTTGGAAGTTGGGCTGGAAGTTGGGTTGGAAGTTGGGTTGGAAGATGGGTACGAGGTTGGGTTGGACGTTGGGTTGGAAGTTGGATTCGAAGTTGGGTTGAAAGTTGGGTTGGAAGTGAGGTTGGAAGTCGGGTTGGATGTTGGGTTAGAAGTTGGGATGAAAGTTGAGATGGAAGTTGGGTTGGAAGCTGGGTTGGACGTTGGGTTGGAAGTTGGGTTGGAAGTTGGGTTGGAAGTTGGGTTGGAAGTTGGGTTGAAAGTTGGGTTGGAAGTTGGGTTGGAAGTTGGGTTCGAAGTTGGGTTGAAAGTTGGGTTGGAAGTGAGGTTGGAAGTCGGGTTGGATGTTGGGTTAGAAGTTGGGATGGAAGTTGAGATGGAAGTTGGGTTGGAAGCTGGGTTGGACGTTGGGTTGGAAGTTGGGTTGGAAGTTTGGTTGGAAGTTGGGTTGGAAGTTGGGTTGAAAGTTTGGTTGGAAGCTGGGTTGGAAGCTGGGTTGGAAGTTGGGTTGGAATTTGGATTGGAAGTTGGGTTGGAAGTTGGGTTGGAAGTTGGGTTGGAAGTTGGGTTGGAAGTTGACATGGAAGTTGAGATGGAAGTTGGGTTCGAGCTTGGCATGGAAGTTGGGATGGATGTTGGGTTGGAAGTTGGGTTGGAATTTGGGTTGGAAATTGGGTTGCAAGTTGGATTGGATGTTGAATTGGAAGTTGAGTTGGAAGTTCGGTTGTAAATTGGGTTCAAAGTTGGGTTGGAAGTTGGATTGGAAGTTGGGTTAAAAGTTGGATTGGAAGTTGGGTTGGATATTGGGTTAGACATTGAGTTGGAAGTTGGGTTGTATGTTGGGTTGGAGGTTGGGTTGGCACTTGGGTTGGAAATTGGGTTAGAAGTTGGATTGGAAGTTGGGTTGGAAGTTGGGTTGCAAGTTGGGTTGGAAGTTGGGTTGGAAGTTGGGATGGGGTTTGGGATGGAAGTTGGGTTGGAATTAGGGTTGGAAGTTGTGTTTGAAGTTGGGTTGGAAGTTGGGTTGAAAGTTGGGTTGGAGGCTGGGTTGGGTACTGGGTTGGAAGTTGGGCTGGAAGTGGGGTGGGAAGTTGGGTTGGAAGTTGGGATGGGAGTTGGGATGGAAGTTGGGTTGGAAGTTGGGTTGTAAGCTGGGTTGGAAGTTGTGTTGGAAGTTGGATTGGAAGTTGGGTTGGATGTTTGGTTGGAAGTTGGATTGGAAATTGGGTTGAAAGTTCGGCTGGAAGCTGGGTTGGAGGCTGGGTTGGAAGTTGGGTTGGAAGTTGGATTGGAAGGTGGGTTGGAAGTTAGGTTGGAAGTTGGGTTGGAAATTGGGTTGAAATTTGACATGGAAGTTGGGATGGAAGTTGGGTTCGAAGTTGGGATGGAAGTTGGGATGGAAGTTGGATTGGAATTTGGGCTGGAAGTTGGGTAGCAAGTTGGGTTGGATGTTGGGTTGGA
The DNA here is from genome assembly GCA_023375785.1 of Penium margaritaceum. NCBI lineage: Eukaryota > Viridiplantae > Streptophyta > Zygnematophyceae > Desmidiales > Peniaceae > Penium > Penium margaritaceum. The sequence continues at coordinate 117,220 of SZWC01003979.1, read as the reverse complement.
AGTTGAGTTGGAAGTTTGGTTGTAAGTTGGGTTGGAATTTGTGTTGGAGGTTGGGTCGGAAGTTGGGTTAAAAGTTGGATTGGAAGTTGGATTAGAAGTTGGGTTGGAAGTGGGGATGGAGTTTGGGATGGAAGTTGGGTTGGAAGTTGGGTCGAAAGTTGGGATGGAAGTTGGGATGGAAGTTGGGTTGAAGTTGGGATGGAATTTGGGATGGAAGTTGGGCTGGAAGTTGGGCTAGAGTTTTGGCTGGAAGTTGGGTTGGCAGTTGGATTGGATGTTGGGTTAGACATTGAGTTGGAAGTTGGGCTGTAAGTTGGGTTGGAGTTTTGGCTGGAAGTTGGGTTGGAAGTAGGGTTGGATGTTGGGTTGGACATTGAGTTGGAAGTTGGGTTGAAAGTTGGGTTGGAAGTTAAATGAGAAGTTGGGTTGGGAGTTGGAATGGAAGCTGGGTTAGAAGTTGGGTTGGAAGTAGGGTTGGAAGTTGGGTTTGAAGTTGGGTTGGAAGTTGGGTTGAATGTTGGGTTAGAGGCTGTGTTGGAAGCTAGGTTGGAAGCCTTGGTTGGAAGTGGGGTTTGAAGTTGGGTTGGAATTTGGGATGGGAGTTGGTATGGAAGTTGGGTTGGAAGTTGGGCTGGAAGTTGGGTTGGAAGTTGGGTTGGAAGCTGGGTTGGAAGTTGGGTTGGAAGTTGGGTT
>SZWC01003979.1:91435-116139 GCA_023375785.1 Penium margaritaceum | reverse complement strand
GGGTTGGAAGTTGGGTTGGAAGTTGGGTTGGAAGTTGGGTTGAAAGTTGGGTTGGAAGTTGGGTTGGAAGTTGGGTTGGAAGTTGAGTTGGAAGTTGGGTTGGAAGTTGGGTTGGAAGTTGGGTTGGAAGTTGGGTTGGAAGTTGGGTTGGAAGTTGGGTTGGAAGTTGGGTTGAAAGTTGGGTTGGAAGTTGGGTTGAAAGCTGGGATGGTAGTTGGGATGGAAGTTGGGTTAGAAGTTGGGTTGGAACTTGGGTTGGAAGTTGTGTTGGAAGTTGGGTTGGATGTTGGGTTAGAAGTTGAGTTGGAAGTTGCGTTGTAATTTGGGTTGGACATGCTAGCCACACCGTGAAACTACTCATGGAAGGTCCTTGTGCTTGCGAGTTGATACCTGGTGTTCCCAATCCACTGTTTCTCCCTCTGACCATTTGTGACTCATATGTGAGTCGTCAACTTTGAGCACACACGGCGGATTTCTTTGGTCAAACCCAGAACATATGCCTACTTTGGTCGGTCACTGTGCATGGTAGCCACACCGTGCTACTACTTATTAAAGTAATTGTACTTGCTAGTTGAAAACCAATATTTCAAAACCATTCTTTCTGCCTCTGAAGATCGGTGACCCGTGTTATGGGTTGTGAACGTTGACCACCCATATTGAAATTCTTTGGTCATGGTCAGTGACATGTGCCTACTTTGGTTGCTCGGTGTACATAGTAGCCACGGCGTGCCATTACATATTGAAATTCGTTGTCATTTTTAGTTGATACACAGGGTTACCAAACCATTGTGACATCCGACAGTTTGTGACTTGTGTTAGGAGTTGTCAATGTTGACCACACGTAGTGGACTTATTTGGTCATAATCAATGACATATGCATCCTTTGGTTTGTCACTGTACACGCTAGCCACATCGTGCCACTACTTGTTGAAGGTATTTGTACTTTCTAGCTGATGAATAGTGCCCCCAACCCATTGTTTCCCCCTATGACCATTTGTGACTCGTGTTATGACTTTTCAACGTAGACCACACACTGTGAAAATCTTATGGTCCTGATTAGTGGCATATGCTTACTTTGGTTTGTCGCTGTACATGATTTCCGCATGGTGTCACTACGTACTGAAGGTCTTCGTGTTTTCTAGTTGATAGCCAGTGTTCCCAAACCTTTGTTACCCCCTCTGACTATCTTTGACTCTTGTTGTGAGTTGTCAACGTTAACCACATGAAGTGAAATTATTTGGTCATGGTCAGTGACACATGAATACTTAGGCTGGGCACCGTGCATGATAGCCACACTGTGCCACTACATACTTATGGTCTTTGTACTTGCTAATCGATAGGTAGTATTCACAAACCATGGTTTCCCCCTCTGGCCATTCGTGACTCATTTAACGAGTTGTCAATGTTGACCACACACAGTGACATTCTTTGGTCATCGTCAATGACACATGCATTTTTTACTTGGTCATTGTACATGGTAGCCACACCGTTCCACTACTTACTGAAGGACCCGGTGTTTGCTAGTTGATACCTGGTGTTCCCAAGCCATTGATTCCCCCTCTGACCATTTTTCACTCGTATTATGAGTTGCCAACGTTTACCACACACAACGGATCTATTTGGTCAAAGGCAGTAGATATGTCTACTTTGGTCGGTCATTGTGCATGGTAGCCACACCGTGCTACTAGTTCTTGAACGTCGTTGTACTTGCTAGTTGAAACCTAATAATCCAAAACCATTGTTTTCCCCTCTAACCATTTGTGACTCGTGTTATGGGTTGTGAACGTTCATCAACCATGCTGAAAATCTTTGGGCATGGTCAGTGACACATGCCTAGTTGGGTTGTTCGGTGTGCAAAGTAGCGACACCGTGCCACTACGTATTGCAGTTCTTTGTCCTTTCTAGTAGACACACGGGGTTCCTCAACCATTGTCTCTTCCTCTTACCATTTGGGCCTTGTGTTCCAAATTGTTAATGAAGACCACACATAGCGGACTTATTTGGTCAAAGTCAGCGACATATGCATCCTTTGGTTGGTCACTATGACTGCTAGCCACACCGTGCCACTAATTGTTGAAGGTCTCTGTACTTGCTAGTTGATAACTAGTGTTCCCAACCCATTGTATCTTCCTCTGACCATTTGTGACTCGTGTTACGTGTTTTTAACGTTGACCACACTGTGAACTTGTTTTGGTCATGGTTAGTGGCATATGCTTGCTTTGGTTGGTCACTGTACATCGTTGCCACGCCGTGTCACTACGTACGGAAGGTCTTTGTGCTTTATAGTTGACATCTAGTGTTCCCAACCCATTATTACCCCCTCTGACTATCTGTGACTCTTGTTGTGAGTTGTCAAAGTTGACCACATGAAGTGAAATTCTTTGGTCATGATCAGTGCCATATGCATACTTTAGTTGGTCACTGCGCACGCTAGCCACACGGTGCCACTACTTGTTGAAGGTCTTTGTACTTGTTAGTTGATAACTAGTGTTCCCAACCCATTTTTTCCCCTTTAGACTATTAAGGACTCCTGTTATGAGTTTTCAACGTCTACCACACACTGTGAAATTCTTTTGGCCATGGATAGTGGCATGTGCCTACATTGGTTTCTCACTGTACATGGTTTCCACACTGTGTTACTATGTAATGGGTGTATTCGTGCTTTCTACTTGATAGCGAGTGTTCCCAAACCATTGTTACCCCCTCTGACTATCAGTGACTCTTAATGTGAGTTGTCAACGTTGACCACATGAAGTAGAATTCTTTGGTCATTGTCAGTGACATATGCATACCTTGGTTGGTCACTGTGCATGGGAGCCATGCTCTGCCGCTAGATATTGAAGTTCTTTGTACTTGCTAATCAATAACTAGTATTAACAAACCATTGTTTTCCCCTCTGACCAGTTGTGATTTGTATTATGCGTTGCCAACGTTGACCACACACAATGGATCTCTCTGGCCAAAGGCAGTACATATGCCTACTTTTGTCGGTCATGGTGCATGGTAGCCACACCATGCTACCAGTTATTGAAGGTCGCTGTACTTGCTAGTTGAAAACTAGAATTCCAATACCATTGTTTCCCCCTCTAACCATTTGTGACTCGTGTCATGGGTTGTGAACGTTCACCAACCCTATTGAAAGCCTTTGGTGATGGTCAGTCAGATATGCCTAGTTGGGTTGTTCGGCGTGCAAAGTAGCGACACCGTGCCACTACGTATTGAAGATATTCGTCCTTTCTAGTTGATACATGGGGTTCCTAAACCATTTTATCTTCCCCTGATCATTTGTGCCTCATGTTCTGAGTTGTCAATAAAAACCACACATAGTGGACATCTTTGGTCATAGTCAGCAACATTCGCATCCTTTGGTTGGTCACTGTGTAAGCTAGCCACACCGTGCCACTACGTGCTGAAGGTCTTTGTACTTGCTTGTTGATAACTATTGTTCCCAAACCATTTTTTCTTCCTCTGACCATTTGTGACTCGTGTTACGAGTTTTCAACGTTGACCACAATGTGAACTTCTTTTGGTCATGGTTAGTGGCATATTCCTGCTTTGGTTTGTCATTGTACATCGTTGCCACACCGTGTCACTATGTACAGAAGGTCTTTGTGCTTTATAGTTGATATCAAGTGTTCTTACACCATTATTACCCCCTCTCACTATCTGTGACCCTTGTTGTGAGTTTTCAGCGTTGACCACATGAAGTGAAATTCTTTGGTCATGGTCAGTCACATATGCATACTTTGGTTCGTCACTGTTCATGGTAGCCACACTGTGCCACTGCATATTGACGGCTTTGTACTTGCTAATCTTCAACTAGTATTCACACACCATTGTTCCCCCCTCTGATCATTTGTGACGTGTTATGAGCTGTCAAAGTTGACCATACACAGTGACATTCTTTGGTCATGGTCAGTTTCACGTGCCTACTTTGGTTGGTCATTGTACATGGTAGCCACACCGTGCCACTACTTACTGAAGGTCCATGTGCTTGCTAGTTGATACCTGGTGTTCCCAAGCCATTGTTTCCCCCTCTGACCATTTGTGGCTCGTATTATGAGTTGTGAACGTTGACGGCACACAGCGGATTTCTTTGGTCAAAGGTGGTTAATATGCCTAACTTGGTCGGTCATTGTGTATGGTAGCCACACCATGCTACTAGTTATTGAAGGTCCCTGTACTTGCTAGTTGAAAACTAATGTTCCAAAACCATTGTTACCCCTATAACCATTTGTGACTCGTGTTATGGGTTGTGAATGTTCACCAACCGTACTGAAATTGTTTGGTCATGGTCAGTGACATATGCCTAGTTGGGTTGTTTGGTGTGCAAAGTAGCGACATCGTGCCACTGCGTATTGAAGTTCTTTGTCCTTTCCAGTAAATACATAGGGTTCTCAAACCATTGCCTCTCCCTCTGACCATTTGTGACTCGTGTTATGAGTTGTCAATGTTGACCACACATAGTGGAATTGTTTGGTCATAGTCGGTGACGTATGCATCATTTGGTTAGTGACTGTGCACGCTAGTCACACCGTGCCACTACTCGTTGAAAGGCTCTGTAATTGCTAGTTGATTACTAGTCTTCCAAACCCATTTCTTCCCCCTCTGACCATTTGTGACTTGTGTTATGAGTTTTCAACATTGACCACACACTGTGAAATTGTGTTGGTTACGATTAGTGGCATACGCCTATGTTGGGTTATCAGGGAACATGGTTTCCATGCCATGTCACTACGTACTGAACGTCTTTGTGCTTTCTATGTGATAGCCAGTGTTCCCAAACCATCGTTACCCCCTCTGACTATCTGTGACTCTTGTTTTGAGTTGTCAACGTTGACCACGTGAAGTGAAATTATTTGGTCATGGTTAGTGACATATGCATACTTTGGTTGATCACTGTGCATGGCAGCTACAATGTGCCACTACATATTGAAGGTTTTAGTACTTGGTAGTCTATAAATAGTATTCACAGACCATTGTTTCCTCCTCTCATCATTTGTGGCTCATGTTATGAGTTGTCAACGTTGACCTTACATAGTGACATTCTTTGGTAATGGTTAGTGACACATGCCTACTTTGGTTGGTCATCGTACATGGTAGCCACACCGTGCCACTACTTATTGAAGGTCCCTGAGCTTGCTAGTTGATACTTGGTGTTCCCAAACCATTGTTTTGTCCTCTGGACATTTATGACTCGTATGATGAGTTGTCAACGTTGACAACACACAATGGATTTATTTGGTCAAAGGCTGTACATTTGCCTACTTTGGCCGGTCATTGTGCAAAGTAACCACACCGTGCTACTACTTTTTGAAGGTCGTTGTACTTGCTAGTTGAAAACTAATATTCCAAAAGCATTGTTTCCCCCTCTCACCATTTGTGACTCGTGTTATGGGTTGTGAACGTTGACCACCCATACTGAGATTCTTTGGACATGGTCAGTGACGTATGCCTAGTTTGGTTGTTTGGTGTACATAGTAGGCACACCGTGCCACTACGTATTGAACGTTCACTGTCCTTTGTAGTCAATATATAGGGTTCCCAAACCATTGTCTCTCCCTATGACCATTTGTGAATGGTGTTATGAATTGTCAATGTTGACCACACATAGTGGACCTCTTTTGTCAAAGTCAGTGGCGCATGCATCCTTTGATTGGTCACTGTGCACGCTAGCCACACTGTGCTACTACTTGTTCTAGGTCTTTGTTCTTGCTATCACTAGTGTTCCCAACCCACTGTTTCCCCCTCTGACCATTTGTGACTCGTGTTATGAGTTTTCAATATTGACCACACATTGTAAAATTCTCTTGGTCATGGTTAGTGGCATATGCCTACTTTGGTTTGTCAGTGAACATGGTTGCCATGCCCTGTCACTACGTACCAAAGGTTTTATTGCTTCCTAGTCAATAGCCAGTGTTCCCAAACCATTGTTTCTCCCTCATACTATCTGTGACTCTTGTTGTGAGTTGTCAACGTTGACCACATTAAGTGAAATTCTTTGGGCATGGTCAGTGACATATGCATACTTTGGTTGGTCAACGTGATTGGTAGCCACACTGTGCCACTACATATTGAAGTTCTTTGTACTTGCTAATCAATAACTAGTATTCACAACCCATTGTTCCCCTCTGACCATTTGTGACTCATATTATGAGTTGTCAAAGTTGACCACACACAGTGACATTGTTTGGTCATGATAAGTGACACATACCTACTTTAGTTGGTCACTGTACAAGGTAGCCACACCGTGCAACTACTTATTGAACGTCCCCGTGCTTCCAAGTGGATACCTGGTATTACCAATCCATTATTTCCCCCCTCTGACCATTTGTGACTGGTGTTATGAGTTGTCAACGTTGACCACACACAGCGGATTTCCTTGGTCAAAGGCAGTACACATGCCTACTTTGGTCGGTCATTGTGCATGGTAGCCACACCGTGCTACTACTTTTTGAAGGTTGTTGTACTTTCTAGTTGAAAACTAATATTCCGAAGTCATTTTTTCTCCCTCTGACGATTTGTGACTCGTGTTATGGGTTGTGAGCATTTACCACCCACACTAAACTTCATAGGTCATGATCAGTGACATATGCCTAGTTTGCTTGTTCTGTGTGCATAGTAGCCACACTAAGCCACTACGTATTGAAGTTCTTTGTCCTTTGTAGTGGATACATAGGATTCCCAAACCATTGTCTGCCCCCCCCCCCCTGACTTTTTGTAACTCTTATCATGGGTTGTTTATGTTGACCACACATAGTGGACTTCTTTGGTCATAGTCAGTGATGTATGCATCCTTTGGTTAGTCATTGTGCACGCTAGCCACATCGTGCCACTACTTGTTGAAGGTCTTTGTACTTGCTAGTTGATACCTGGTGTTCCCAAACCATTGTTTCCCCCTCTGACCATTTGTGACTCATACAATGAGTTGTCGGCGTGACCACACTCAGCAAACGTCTTTGGTCAAACGTAGTACATATGCCTACTTTGGTCGGTCATTGTGCATGGTAGCCACGCCTCGCTACTACTTTTGAAGGTCGTTGTACTTGCTAGTTGAAATGTAACATTCCAAAACCATTGTTACACCATCTGACCATTCGTGACTCGTGTTCAGGGTTGTGAACGTTGACCACCCATACTCAAATTTTTTTATCATGATCAGTGACATATGCACCGTTTGGTTGTTTGGTGTGCATAGCAGCCACATCCTGCTACTACGTATTGAAGTTCTTTGTCCTTTCCAGTGGATACATGGGGTTCCCAAACCCTTGTCTTTCCCTCCGACTATTTGTGACTCGTGTTATGAGTTGTCAATGTTGACCACACAAAGTGGACTTCTTTGGTCATAGTCAGTGATGTGTGCATCCGTTGGTTGGTCATTATGCACGCTTGCCACATCTTGCCGCTACTTGTTGAAGGTCTTTGTACTTGCTAGTTTATAACTAGTGTTCCCAACCCATTGTTTCCCCCTCTGACCATTTGTGACTCGTGTTATGAGTTTTCAACGTTGACCACACACTGTGAAATTCTTGTGGTCATGGTCTAAGGCATATCCCTACTTTGGTTTGTCAATGTACATGGTTGCTGTATCACTGCGTACTGAAGGTCTTTGTGCTTTCTAGTTGATATCGAGTGTTCACAAACCATTGATACCCCCTCTGGCTATGTGTGACTATTGATGTAAGCTGTCAACATTGACCACATGAAGTGAAATTATTTCTTCATGGTCAGTGACATTTGCATACTTTGGTTGGTCACTCTGCATGGTAGCCACACTCTGCCACTACATATTGAAAGTCTTTGTACTTGATAACCAATAACTAGCACTCACAAACCATTGTTTCCCCTTCTGACCACTTATGACTCGTGTATGCATTGTCAAAGGTGACCACGCATAGTGACATTCTTCATTTATGGTCAGTGACACATGCCTACTTTGGTTGGTCGTTGTACATTGTAGCCATACCGTGCCACTACTTATTGAATGTCCTTGTGCTTCCTAGATGATACCTGCTGTTCCCAGACCATTGTTCCCCCCTGTGACCATTTGTGGCTCGTATAATGAGTTGTCAACATTGACCACACACTGCGGATTTCTTTGGTCAAAGGTAGTAGATATGCCTACTTTGGTCGGTCATTGTGCATGGTAGCCACACCGTGCTTGTTGAAGGTCGTTGTACTTGCTAGTTGAAAACAAATATTCCAAAACCATTGTTTCCCCCTTTGACCATTCGTGACTCGTGTTATGGTTTGTGAACGTTGACCACCCAAACAAAAATTCTTTGGTCATCATTAGCGACATATGCCAAGTTTGGCTGTTTGGTGTGCATAGTAGCCACATCGTACGACTACGTATTGAAGTTCTTTTCCTTTTTGTGACTCCCTCCCTCTAACTTTTTGTGACTCGTGTTATGAGTTGTCGCTGTTGACCACACATAACAGACTTCTTTGGTCATAGTCAGTGATGTATGCATCCTTTGGTTGGTCAGTGTGCAGGCTAGCCACACCATGCCACTACTTGTTGACGGTCTTTGTACCTGCTAGTTGACAACTAGTGTTCCCAGCCCATTGTTTCCCCCTCTGACCATTTGTGACTTGTGTTATGAGTTTTCAACGTTGACCACACACTGTGAAATTCTTTTGGTCATGGTTAGTGGCATATGCCTTATTTTGTTTGTTACTGTACATGACTGCCGTGTCACTGCGTACTGAAGGTCTTTGTCCTTTCTAGTTGATAGCGAGTGCTACCAAACCATTGCTTCCCCCCTTTGACTATCTGTGACTCTTGTTGTGAGTTGTCAATGTTGACCACATGAAGTTGAATTATTTGGTCATGGTCAGTGACATATGCATACTTTGGTTGGTCACTCTGCATGGTAGCCACACTGTGCCATTACATATTGAAGGTCGTTGTACTTGCTAACCAATAACTAGTATTCACTGACCATTGTTTCCCCCTCTGATTATTTGTGACTCGTGTTATGCGTTGTCAAAGGTGACCACACATAGTGACATTCTTTGGTGATTGTCAGTGACACGTGCCTACTTTGGTTGGTCATTGTAAATGGCAGCAATACCGTGCCACTGCTTATTGAAGGTCCCTCTGCTAGCTAGTTGATGCCTGGTGTTCCCAAACCATTGTTTCTCCCTCTGACCATTTGTGATTCGTATTATGAGTTGTCAACATTAACCAAACACAGCGGATTTCTTTGGTCAAAGGCAGTACATATATCTACTTTGGTCTGTTATTCTGCATGGTAGCCACACCGTGCTAATACTTATTGAAGGTCGGTGTACTTGCTAGTTGAAAACAAATATTCCTCAACCATTGATTCCCCCTCCGACCATGTGTGACTCGTGTTATGTGTTGTAAACGATGACCACCCATAGTGGAATTCTTTGGTCATGGTCAGTGACATATGCCTTGTTTGGTTGTTTGGTGTGCATAGTAGCCACACCGTATCACGACGTATTGAAGTTCTTTGTCCTTTCTAGTCAATACATAGGATTCCAAAACCATTTTCTTCCCCTCTGACCATTTGTGACTTGTGTTATGAGTTGTCAATGTTGAGCACACATAGTGGACTCTTTTTTTCATAGCTAGTGATGTATGCATCATTTGGTTGGTCACTGTATACACTAGCCACACCGTGCCACTACTTGTCGAAGGTCTTTGTAGTTGCTAGATGATAACGAGTGTTCCCAACCCATTCTTCCCATCTCTGGCCATTTGTGACTCGTGTTATGAGTTTTAAACGTTGACCACACACTGTGAAACTCTATTGGTAATGGTTATTGGTATATTCATACTTTGGTTTGTTACTGTACATGGTTGCCATGCCGTGTTTCTACGCACTAGAGGTCCTCGTGCTTTCTAGTTGATAGCCAGTGGTCCCAAACCATTGTTACCCCCTCTGACTATATGTGAATGTTGTTGTGAGTTGTCAGCGTTGACCGCATGAAGTGAATTTTTTTGGTCATGGTCATTGACATATGCATACTTTGGTTGGTCACTGTGCATGGTAGCCACATAGTGCCACGACATATTGAAGGTCTTTGTACTTGCTAATCGAGTACTAGTATTCACAAACTGTTGTTGCCCCCTCTGATCATTTTTGATTCGTATTATGAGTATCATAGTTGACCACACATAGTGACATTCTTTGGTCATATTCAGTGACACACACCTCCTTTGGGTTGCCATTGTACGTTGTAGCCACACCGTAACACTACTTATTGAAGGTCCGTGTGCTTTATAGTTGATACTTGGTGTTCCCAAACCATTCATTCCACCTCTGACCATTTCTGACTCGTGTTATGGGTTGTAAACGATGACCACCCATACTGGAATTCTTTGGTCATGGTCAGTGACATATGCCTTGTTTGGTTGTTTGGTGTCCATAGTAGCCACACCGTGTCACTACGTATTGAAGTTCTTTGTCCTTTCTAGTCAATACATAGGATTCCAAAACCATTTTCGTTCCCTCTGACCGTTTGTGACTTGTGTCATGAGTTGTCAACGTTGAGCACACATAGTGGACTTCTTTTGTCATAGCTAGTGACGTATGCATCATTTGGTTGGTCACTGTGCACACTAGCCACGCCGTGCCACTACTTGTCGAAGGTCTTTGTAGTTGCTAGATGATAACAAGTGTTCCCAACCCATTCTTTCCCCCTCTGGCCATTTGTGACTCGTGTTATGAGTTTTAAACGTTGACCACACACTGTGAAACTCTGTTGGTAATGGTTATTCGTATATTCATACTTTGGTTTGTTATTGTACATGGTTGCCATGCCGTGTTTCTACGTACTGGAGGTCCTCGTGCTTTCTAGTTGATAGCTAGTGGTCCCAAACCATTGTTACCCCCTCTGACTATATGTGAATGTTGTTGTGAGTTATCAGCCTTGACCGCATGAAGTGAAATTCTTTGGTCATGGTCATTGAGATATGCATACTTTGGTTGGTCACTGTGCATGGTAGCAACATAGTGCCACGACACATTGAAGGTCTTCGTACTTGCTAATCGATAACTAGTATTCACGAACCGTTGTTTCCCCCTCTGACCATTTTTTTTTCGTATTATAAGTATCATAGTTGACCACACATAGTGACATTCTTTGGTCATGTTCAGTGACACACACCTCCTTTGGTTTGCCATTGTACGTTGTAGCCACACCGTGCCACTACTTATTGAAGGTCCCTGTGCTTTATGGTTGGTACTTGGTGTTCCCAAACCATTGATTCCCCCTCTGACCATTTGTGACTCGTGTTATGTGCTGTGAACGTTGACCACCCATACTGAAAATATTTGGTCATGGTCAGTGACATATGCCTAGTTTGGTTGTTCGGTATGCATAGTAGCCACACCGTGCCACTGCGTATTGAGGTTTTTTGTCCTTTCTAGTAGATACATAGGGTTGCGGAACTGTTGTCTCTCACTCTGACCATTTGTGACTTGTGTTATGTGTTGTCAATATTGACCACACATAGTTGACTTCTTTGGTCATAGTCAGTGACGTATGCATCCTTTGGTTGGTCACAGTACACGCTAGCCACACCGTGATACTACTTGTTGAAGGTCTTTGTATTGAGTAGTCAATAACTAGTGTTCCCAACCCATTGTTTCTCCCTCTGACCATTTGTGACTCGTGTTATGAGTTTTCAACGTTGACCACACACTCTGAATCTCTTTTGGTCATGGCGAGTTGCATATGCCTACTTTGGTTTGTTACTGTACATGATTACCACGCCGTGTCACTACGTACTGAAGGTCTTTGTGCTTTCTAGTTGATAGCCAGTGCTCCCAAACAACTGTTACCCCCTTAGACTGTCTGTGACTCTTGTTGTGAGTTATTAACGTTGATGACATAATGTGAAAATCTTTGGTGATGGTCTGTGACATATGCATACTTTGGTTTCTCGTTGTGCATGGTAGCCACGCTGTGCAACTACAAATTGAAGATATTATGTACTTGCTAATAGATAACTAGTATTCACAAACCATTGTTTCCCCCTCTGACCATTTGTGACTCATGTTATGAGTTGTCAACGTTGGCCACACATAGTGACATTCTTTGGTCATGAGACTGACACATGCCTACTTTGGCTGGTCATTATACATGGTAGCCACACGATGCCACTACGTATTGAAGGTCCTTGGCCTTGCTAGTTGATTCTTGGCCTTCCCAGACCATTGTTTCCCCCTCTGACCATTTATGACTCGTATTATGAGTTGGCAATGGTGACCACACACAGCGGATTTCTTTGGTCAAAGGCAGTGCATATGCCTACTTTGGTCGGTCATTGTGCATGGTAGTCACATGGTGCTACTACTTATTGAAGGTCGTTGTACTTGATAGTTGAAAACAAATATTTCAAAACCATTGTTTCCCCATCTAACCATTTGTGAGACGTGTTATGGAATGTGAACGTTGACCACCCATAGTGAAATTCATTGGTCATGGTCAGTGACATATGCCTAGTTTTGTTATTCGGTGTGCATAGTAGCCACACCGTGCCACTACGCATTGAAGTTATTTGTCCTATCTAGTTGGTACATAGCGTTCGCAAACCATTGTCTCTTCCTCTGACCATTTGTGACTCGTGTTATGAGTTGTCAATGGTGACCACACATAGTGGACTTCTTTGGTCATAGTCAGTGACGTATGCATCCTTTGGTTGGTCACTGTGCGCATTACAAACACTGTGCCACTACTTGTTGAATGTCCTTGTACTTGCTAGTTGATAGCTTGTGTTCCCAACCCATTGTTTCACTATCTGACCACTTGTGACTTGTGTTATGAGTTTTCAACGTTGACCACACACTGTTAAATTCTTGTGGTCATGGTTAGTGGCATATGCCTACTTTGGTTTGTCACTGTACTTTGTTGCGACGCCGTGTCACTGCATACCGAAGGTCTCTGTGCTTTCTAGTTGATGGCCAGTGTTCCTAAACCATTGTTAACCCCTCTGACTATCTGTGACGCTTGCTGTGAGTTGTCAGCGTTGACCACATTAAGTGAAATTCCTTGGTCATAGTTAGCAACATATGCATACTTTCTTTGGTCACTGTGCATGGTAGCCATACTGTGCCACTACATATTGAAGGTATTTGTACTTGCTAATAGATAACTAGTATTCACACCCCATTGTTTCCCCCTCTGACCATTTGTGACTCGTGTTATGGGTTGTCAAAGTTGGCCACACATAGTGACATTGTTTTGTCATGGTTAGTGACACATGCAGACTTTGGCTGGTCACTGTACATGGTAGCAACAACGTGCCACTACTTATTGAAGGTCTTTGGGCTTGCTAGCTCATACCTGGTGTTCCCAACCCATTGTTTCCCCCTCTGACCATTTGGGACTCGTATTATAAGCTGTCAACGTTGACCACATACAGCAGATTTCTTTGGTCAAAGGCAGTATACATGCCTACTTTGGTCAGTTATTGTGCATGGTAGTCACATGGTGCTTCTACTTATTCAAGGTTGTTGTACTTGCTAGTTGAAAAGTAATATTCCGAAACCATTGTTCCCCCATCTGACCATCTGTGACTTGTGTTATAGGTTGTGAAAGTTGACCACCCATACTAAAACTCTTTGGTCATGGTCAGTGAAATATGCCTAGTTTTGTTGTTTGGTTTGCATAGTAGCCACACTTTGCCACTACGTATTGAAGTTATTCGTCATGTCTAGTTGATACATAGGGTTCCCAAACCATTGTCTCTTCCTGTGACCATTTGTGACTCGTTATGAGTTGTCATTGTTGACGACACAAAGTGGTCTTCTTTGATCATAGTCAGCGACGTATGCATCCTTTGGTTGGTCAGTGTGCACGCTAGCCACACCATGCAACTACTTGCTAAAGGTCCTCGTGTTCCCAACCCATGGTTTCAGCCTCTGACTATTTGTGACTCGTGTTATGAGTTTTCAACGTTGACCACACACTGCAAACTTCTTTTGGTCATGGTTAGTGGCATATGCCTACTTTGGGTTGTCACTATACATGGTCGCCACGCCGTGTCACTGCGTAGTGAATGTCTTTGTGCTTTCTAGTTGATAGCCAGTGTTCCTAAACCATCGTTACCCCCTCTCACTATCTGTGACTCTTGTTGTGAGCTGTCAGCGTTGACCACATGAAGTGACATTCTTTGCTCGTGGTCAGTGACATATGCATACTTGTGTTGGTCACTGTGCATGGTAGCGACACTGTGTATTGCATAATGAGGGTCTTTGTACTTGCTATTTAATAACTAGTATTCACAAACCATTGTTTCCCCCTCTGAACATCTGTGACTCATGTTACGAGTTGCCAACGTCAACCACACATAGTGACATTCTTTGGTCATGGACAGAGACACATGCCTACTTTGGTTGGTCATTGTACATGGTAGCTACACCATGCCACTACTTACTGAACATCCCTGTGCTTGCTAGTTCATACCTGGTGTTCCCAAACCATTGTTTCCCCCTCTGACCATTTGTGACTTGTATTATGACCTGTCAACGTTGACCACACACAGCGGATTTCTTTGGTCAAAGGCAGTACATATGCCTACTTTGGTCGGTCATTGTGCATGGTACCCACACCGTGCTACTACTTATTCAAGGTCGTTTTACATGCTTGTTGAAAACCAATATTCCGAAACCATTGTTTCCCCCTTCTGGCCATTTGTGACTTGTGTTATGTGTTGTGAACGTTGACCACCCATACAGGAATTCTTTGGTCATGGTCAGTGACATATGCCTGGTTTGGTTGTTTGGTGTGCATAGTAGGCACACTGTGCCACTACGTATTGAAATTATTTGTCATTTCTAGTCGATACATAGGGTTCCCAAACCGTTATCTCTCCCTCTGACAATTTGTGACTCGTGTTATGAGATGCCAATGCTGACCACACATAGTGGACTTCTTTGGTCATAGTCAGTGACGTATGCATCCTTTGGTTGGTCACTGTGCACGCTAGTCACATAGTGCCACTAATTGTTGAATGTATTTGTATTTTCTAGTTAATAACTAGTGTTCCGAGCCTGTTGTTTCACCCTCCGACCGTTTGTGACTCGTGTTATGAGTTTTCAACGTCGACCACACACTGTGAAACTCTTTTGGTCATGATTGATGGCATATGCCTACTTTGGTTTGTTACTGTACATGGTAGCCACGCCGTGTCAGTTTGTAAGGTTTTTGTGCTTATTACTTTATAGCCTGTGTTCCCAAACCATTGCAACACCCTCTGACTATCTGTGACTCTGGTTGTGAGTTGTCAACGTTGACCACATGAAGTGAACTTCTTTGGTCATTCTCATTGACATATGAATGCTTTGGTTGGTCACTGTGCATGGTAGCCACGCTTTGCCACTACATATTGAAGGTCTTTATACTTTCTAGTTGATAAATAGTACTCACAAACCATTGTTTCCCCCTCTTACCATTTGTGACTTGTGTTATGAGTTGTGAAAGTTGACCACACATAGTGACATTCTTTGGTAATTGTCATGGATACATGCCAACTTTGGTTGGTCATTGTACATGGTAGCCACACCTTGCCACTACTTATTGAAGGTCCCTGTGCTTGCTAGTTGATACCCAGTGTTCTAAAACCACTGTTTCCCCCTCTTACCATTCGTGACTTGTATTATGAGTTGTGAACATAGACCATACACATCGGATTTATTTGTTTAAAGGCAGTACGTATGCCTACGTTGGTCGATCATTGTGCATGGTAGCCACACTGTGCTACTACTAAATCAAGGTTGTTGCAATTGTAATCGTTCAAAACCAATATTCCAAAACCATTGTTTTCCCCTCTGACCAATTGTGACTCTTGCTATGAGATTTGAACGTTGACCACCCATACTGAAATTCTTTGGTCATGGTCAGTGACATATGCCTAGTTTGCCTTTTCTGTGTACATAGTAGCCACACAGTGCCACTATGTATTAAAAGTACTTGTTCTTTCTAGTCAATACACAGGATTTTCAAACCATGGTCTCTCCCTTTGATTATTTGTGACTCGTGTTATGAATTGTCAATGTTGACAACACATAGTGGACTCCTTTGGTCATAGTATGTGACGTATGCATCCTTTGGGTGGTCACTGTGCACGCTAACCACACCGTGCCACTACTTGTTGATTCTCTTTATAATTGCTACTTGATAACCAGTATTCCCATCCCATTGTTTCCTCGTTTCACCATTTGTAACTCGTGTTATGAGTTTTCAATGTTAACCACACACTGTAACATTTGTTTAGTCACGGCTAGTGGCATATGCCTACTTTGGTTGCCACGCCGTGTTTTTTCGTACGAAACGTCTTTGTGCTTTCTAGTTGATAGCCAGTGGTCCCAAACCACTGTTACCCCCTCTGACTATCAGAGACTCTTGTTGTGAGTTGTGAACGTTGACCACATGAAGTGAAGTTTTGTGGTCATGGTCAGTAACATGTGCATACTCTGGTTGCTCACTGTGCATGGTAGCCATTCAGTGCCACAACATATTGAAGGTCTTCGTACTTGCTAATCAATAACTAGTATTCACAAACAAAAATTTCCCCCTCTGATTATTTGTGATCCGTGTTATCAGTTGTCAAAGTTGACCACACATAGTGACATGATTTGGTCATGGTAAGTAACGCATGCTTACTTTGGTTGGTCATTGTATGTGGTAGCAACACCGTGCCATTAGTTATTGAAGGTCATTGTGCTTCCTAGTTGATACCTGGTGTTCCCAAACCATCGCTTCCCCCTCTGACCATTTGTGACTTGTATTATGAGTTGTCAACATTGACCATGCTGAGCGGATATCTTTGGTCAAAGGCAGGACATAAGCCTACTTTGGTCGGTCATTGTGCATGGTAGCCACACCGTGCTACTTCTTATTCAAGGTCGTTGTACTTGCTAGTTGAAAACTACTATTCCAAAACCATTGTTTCCCCCTCTGACCATTTGTGACTCGTGTTATGTGTTATGAACATTAACCACCCATGCTAATTTTTTTTGGACATGGTCAGTGACATATGCCTAGTTTGGTTGTTTGGTGTGCATAGTAGCCACACCGTGCCACTACGTATTAAGGTTCTTTTTCCTATCTAGTCAAGACAGAGGATTCCCAAACCATTGTATATCCCTCTGACCATTTGTGACTCGTGTTATGAGTTGTCAATGTTGACCACACATAGTGGACTTCTTTGGTCATAGTCAGTGACGTATGCATCCTTTGGTTGGTCACTGTACACCCTAGCCACACCGTGCCACTACTTGTTGAAGGTCCTTGTACTTGCTAGTTGATCACTCGTGTTCCCAACCCATTGTTCCCCCTTCTGACCATTTGTGACTTGTGTTATGTGTTTTCAACGTTGACTACACATTGTGAAATCCTTTTGGCCATGCATAGTGGCATATGCCTACTTTGGTTTGTCATTGTAGATTGTTGCCACGATGCGTCACTACGTACTGAAGGTCTTCGTGCTTTCTAGTTGATAGCCAGTGTTTCGAAACCATTGTTTCCCCCTCTGACTATCTTTGACTCTTGATTTGAGTTATCAGAGTTGACCACATGAATTGAATTCTTTGGTCAGGATCACTCACATATGCATACTTTGGTTGGTCACTGTGCATGGTAGCCGCACTGTGGCACTACATATTGAGGGTCGTTTTACTTGCTATTTGAAAACTAGTATTCACAAACCATTGTTTCCCCCTCTGACCATTTGTGACTCATGTTACGAGTTGTCAGAGTTGACCACACATAGTGACATTATTTCGTAATGGTCCGTGACACATGCCTACTTTGGTTGGTCGTTGTACATGGTAGTCACACCGTGCCACTACTTATTCAAGTTCCCTGTGCTGGCTAGTTCATACCTGGTGTTCCCAGACCATTGTTTCCCTCTCTGACCACTAGTGTCTCGTATTATGTGTTGTCAACATTGACCACACACAGGGGATATCTTTGGTCATAGGCAGGACATGTGCTTACTTTGGTCGGTCATTGTCCATGATAGCCACACAGTGGTACTACTTATTGAAGGTCGTTGTCCTTGCTAGCTGAAAACTAACATTCCAAAACCATTGGTTCCCCCTCTGATTAATTGTGGCTCGTGTTATGGGTTACGAACGTTGACCACCCATACTGAGACTATTTGGTCATGGCCAGTGACATATGCCTAGTTTGGTTGTTCGGTGTGCATAGTAGCCACACCGTGCCACTACATATTGAACTTATTTGTCAAGTATTGTCAATACATAGGGTTCCTAACCCATTGTCTCTCCCTCTGACCATCTGTGACTCATGTTATGTGTTGTTAATGTTGACCACACATAGTCGACCTCTTTGGTCATAGTGAGTGACGTATTCCTCCGTTGGTTGGTCACTTTGCACACTAGCCACACCGTGCCACTACTTGTTAAAGGTGTTTGTACTTGCTAGTTGATAAGTAGTGTTCCCAACCCATTGTTTCCCCCTCTAACAGTTTGTGACTTGTGTGATAAGATATCGACGTTGACCAACCACTGTGATTTTCGTCTGGTCATGGTAAGTAGCATATGCTTACTTTGGTTTGTCACTTCACATGGTTGTCATGCCATTTCACTGCGTACTGAAGGTCTTTGTGCTTTCTAGTTCATAGCCAGTGTTCCCAATACATTGTTACCCCCTCAAACTATCTGTGACTCTTGTTGTGAGTTGTTGTCGCTGACCACATGAAGTGAAATTCTTTGGTCATGGTCAGTGACATATGCATACTTTGGTTGATCACTGTGCATGGTAGCCACACTGTGCCACTACATATTGAGGATCCTTGTACTTGCTATTCAATAACTAGTGTTTCCAACCCATTGTTTCCCCCTCTGACCATTAGTGACTTTGCTCATGATTTTTCAATGTTGACCACACACTGTGAATCTCTTTTGGTCATGGTTAGTGGCATATGCCTACTTTGAGTTGTCACTGTACATGGTTGCCACGCCGTGTCACTACGCACTGAAGGTCTTTGTGCTTTCTGGTTGATATCCATTGTTCCCAGACCATTGTTATGCCCTCTGACTATCTCTGACTCTTGTTGTGAGTTGTCAACGTAAATCACATGAAGCGACATATGCATACTCTGGTTTGTCACTGTGCATGGTAGCCACACTTTGCTACTACATTTTGGAGGTCTTTGTTCTTCCCAGTTGATAACTAGTTTTCACAAACCATTATTTCCCCCTCTGACCATTTCTGACTCGTGTTATGAGTTTTCAAAGTTGACCACACATAGTGGAATTCTTTGGTTATGGTCAGTGACACATGCCTATTTTGGTTGATCATTGTACATGGTAGCTACACCATGCCACTACTTATTGAAGGTTCCTGTGCTTGCTATTTGGTACTTGGTGTTCCAACCCATTGTTTCCCCCTCTGACCATTTGTGACTCGTGTTATGAGATGTCAACGTTGACCACACATAGCAGATTTCGTTGGTCAAAGGAACTACATATGCTTACTTTGGTCGGTCATTCTCCATGGTAGCAACACCGTGCTAGTACTTATTCAAGGTTGTTGAACTTGCTAGCTGAAACTTGTTTTCCAAAACCATTGTTTCCCCCCATGACCATTTGTGACTTGTGTAATGGGTTGTGAACGTTGACCACCCATACTGAAATTCTTTGGTTATGTTCAGTGACATATGCCTATTTCGGTTGTTTTGTGTGCCTATTAGCCACACCGTGCCACTACGCATTGAAATTATTTGTCCCTTCTAGTCAATACATGGGGTTCCAAAACCATTGTCTCTCCCTCTGACCATTTATCACTGGTGTTATGAGTTGTCAATAGTAACCACACATAGTGGACTTCTTTGGTCATAGTCAGTTATGTATGCAACCGTTGGTAGGTCACCGTGCCCGCTAGCCACACCATGCCACTACGTCTTGAAGGTCTTTGTACTTGCTAGTTGATTACTAGTGTTCCCACCACATTGTTCCCACCTATGACCATTTGTGACTCGTGTTATGAGTTGTCAACTTTGACCACACACTGTGAACTTCTTTTGGTCATGGTTAGTGGCATATGCCTACTTTGGTTTGTCACTGTACATGGTTCCCACACTTTGTCACTATGTACTGAAGGTCTTTGTGCTTTCTAAATGATAGCCTTTATTCCTAAACCATTGTTAACCCCTATGCCTATATGTGACTCTTGTTGTGAGTTGTCAACGCTGACCACTTGAAGTGAATTTTGTTGGTCATTGTCATTGACATATGCATGCTTTGGTTGGTCACTGTGCATGGTAGCCACACTGTGCCACTACATCTCGAAGGTCTTTGTACTTGCTAGTCGATAACTAGTATTCACAAACCATTTTTCCTCCCCTCGGACCATTTGTGACTTGAGTTATGAGCTGTCAAAGTTGACCACACACAGTGACATTCTTTGGTCATGGTCAGTGACACATGCCTACTTTGGTTGGTCATTGTACGTGGTAGCTACACCGTGCCACTACGTATTGAAGGTCCCTATGCTTGCTAGTTGACACCTGGTGCTCCCAAACCATTGCTTCTTCCTCTGACCATTTGTGACTCATATTATGAGTTGTCAAATTTGACCACGCACAGCGGATTTCTTTGGTCAAAGGCAGTACATATGCCTACTTTGGCCGGTCATTGTGCATAGTAGCCACACCATGCTACTACTTATCCAAGGTCGTTGTAAATGCTAGTTGAAAACTAGTATTCCAAAACCATTGTTTGCCCCTCTGACCAGTTGTGACTCGTGTTATGGGTTGTGAACGTTGACCACCCATTCTAAAATTCTTTAGTCATGGTCAGTGACATATGCCTAGTTTGGTTGTTTGGTGTTCATAGTAGCCACACCGTGCCACTACGTATTGAATGTATTTGTTCTTCCTAGCCAATACCTAGGGTTCCTAAGCCATTTTATCTCCATCTGACCATTTCTGTATCGTGTTATGAGTTGTCAATGTTGACCACAAATAGTGGACTTCTTTGGTCATAGTCAGTGACGTATGCATCCTTGGCTGATCACTGTGCACGCTAGCAATACCATGCCACAAATTGTTGACGGTCTTTGTATTTGCTAGTTGATTACTAGTGTTCCCAACCCATTGTTTCCCTCTCTGACCATTTGTGACTCGTGTTATGAGTTTGGTATGTCGACCACACACTATGAAATTTGTTTAGTCATGGTTAGTGGCATATGCCTACTTTGGTTTGTTGCTGTACATGGTTGCCACGCCGTGTCACTACGTACTGAAGGTCTTTGTGCTTTCCAGTTGAGAGCTAGTGTTCCCAAACCATTGTTACCCCCTCTCAATATCTGTGACTCTTGTCGTGAGTTGTCAACGTTGACCACATGAAGTGAAATTCTTTGGTCATGGTCAGTTACATATGCATACTTTGGGTACTCACTGTGCATGGTAGCCACACTGTGCCACTGCATATTGAAAACCTTTGTACTTGCTGACCGATAACTAGTATTCACAAACCATCTTTTCCCCCCACTGACCATTTGTGATTTGTGTTATGAGTTGTCAAAGTGCACCACAAATAATGACATTCTTTGGTCATGGTCAGTGATACATGCCAACTTTGGTTCGTCACTCACATGGTAGCCACACAATGCCACTACTTATTGAAGGTCCATGTGCTCGCTAGTTGATACCTGGTGTTCCCAGACCATTTTTCCCCCTCTGACCATTTCTGACTCGTAGTATGAGTTGTCAATGTTGACCACACACGGGGGATTTCTTTGGTCGAATGCATTACATATGCTTACTCTGGTCGGTCATTGTGCATGGTAGCCATACCGTGCTACTACGTATTGAAGGTCGTTGTCCTTGCTAGTTGAAAACTAATATTCCAAATGCATTGGTTCCCCATCTGACCATTTGTGACTCGTGTTATGGGTTGTGAACATTGACCACCCATACTGAAATTATTTGGTCATGGTCAGTGACATATGCCTAGCTTTGTTGTTCGGTGTGCATAGCGGCCACACTGTGCCACTACGTATTGAACGCATTTGTCCTTTATAGTTGATACATATGGTTCCCAACCCACTGTCTCTCCTCCTGACCATTTGTGACTTGTGTTATGAGTTGTCGATGTTGACCACACATAGTGGACTTCTTTGGTCATTGTCAATGACGTATGCATCCTTTGGTTGGTCAATCTGCACGCTAGCCACATAATGCCACTACTTGTTGAAGGTCTTTGTACTTGCTAGTTAATAACTAGTGTTCCCAATCCACTGGCTCCCCCTCTGACTGTTATTTACTCGTGTTTTGAGTTTTCAACGTTGACCACACAATGTGATACTCTTTTGGTCATGGTTTGTGGCATATGCTTACTTTGGTTTGTTGCTGTACCTGGTTGCCACGCCATGTCACAATGCATCGAAGGTCTTTGTGCTTTCCAGTTGATAGCCAGTGTTCCCAAACCATTCTTACCCCCTCTAACTATCTGTGACTTTTGTTGTGAGTTCTCAACATTGACCACATGAAGTGGACTTCTTTGGTCATGGTCAGTGACATATGCACACTTTGGTTGGTCACTGTGCATGGTAGCCACACTGTGCCACTACATATTGACGGTCTGTGTACTTGGTAATTGATAACTAGTATTCAAACACCATTATTTCTCCCCTCTGACCATTTGTGATTTTTGTTCTAAGTTGTCAACGTTGACAACACATAGTGAGATCATGTGGTCATGGTCAGTGAAACATGCCTACTTTGGTTGGTCAGGGTACATGGTAGCCACACTATGCCACTACTTATTGATGGTCCTTGTGCTTGCTAGTTGATACCTGGTGTTCCCAACCCATGTTTCCCCGTTTGACCATTTGTGACCCGTATTATGAGTTGTCAATGCTGACCACACACATCGGATTTATTTGGTCAAAGGAAGTACATATGCCTACTTTGGTCGGTCACTGTGCATGGTAGCCACAGTGTGCTACTACTTGATCAAGGTTGTTGTAATTAATAGTTGAAAACAAATACTCCAAAGCCATTGTTTCCCCCTCTGACCATTTGTGACTTGTGTTATGGGTTGTGAAAGTTGACCACCCATACTGATATTCTTTCGTCATGGTCAGTGACATATGCCTAGTTTGTGGTAGCCACACTGTGCCACTACACATTGGAAATGATTGTACTTGCTAGTTGATAACAAGTATTCAGAAACCATTCTTTCCCCCCTGTGACCATTTGTGACTCGTGTTATGAGCTGTCAAAGTTGACCACACATAGTGACATTCTCTGGTCATTGTACATGGTAACCACACCGTGCCACTACTTATTGAAGGTCCCTGTCCTTGCTGGTTGATACCTGGTGTTCCCAAACCACTGTTTCCCCCTCTGACCATTTGTGACTCGTAGTATGAGTTGTCAACGTTGACCGCACACAGCGGATTTCTTTAGTCAATGGCAGTACATATGCCTATTTTGGTCGGTCACTGTGCATGGTAGCCACATGGTGCTACTACTTATTCAAGGTTGTTGTACTTGCTAGTTGAAAACAAAAATTCCGAACCCATTGTTTCCCCCCTGTGACCATTTGTGACTCTTGTTATGGGTTCTGAATGTTGACGACCCATACTAAATTCATTTGGTCATGGTCAGTGACATATCCCTAGTTTTGTTGTTCGGTGTGCATAGTAGCCACACCACGGCACTACGTATTGAAGTCCTTTGTCCGTTCTAGTTGATACATAGGATTCCCATACCATTGTCTCTCCCTCTGACCATTTGTGACTCCTGTTATGAGATGTCAATGTTGACCACACATAGTGGACTTCTTTGGTCATAGTCAGTGACGTATTCATCATTTGGTTGGTCACTGTTAACGCTAGGCACACCGTGCCACTGCTTGTTGAAGGTCATTGTACCTGCTAGATGATAACTCGTGTTCCCAGCCCATTGTTTCCCCCTGTGACAGTTTGTGATCAATGTTATTAGTTTTCAACGTCGACCACACACTGTGAAATTCTTTTGGTCATGTTTAGTGGCATATGCCTACTTTGGTTTGTCACTCTACATGGTTGACACACCATGTCACTGCGTACTGAAGGTCTTCGTGCTTTCTAGTTTATAGCCAGTGTTCCCACACCATTGTGACCCCCTCTAACTATCTGTGACTCTTGTTGTGAGTTGTCAGCGTTGACGACATTAAGTGAAACTCTTTGGTCATATTCAGTGACATATGCATACTTTGGTTGGTCACATTGCATGGTAGCCACACTGTGCCACTACAAATTGAGGGTCTTTGTACTTGCTATTTGATAACCAGTATTCACAAACCATTGTGCCCCCCCTCTGACCACTTGTTACTTATGTTACGAGTTGTCAAAGTTGTCCACACATAGTGACATTGTTTGGCCGAGGTCAGTGACACATGCCTTCTTTGGTTGGTCATTGTACATGGTAGCCACACCGTGCCAGTACTTATTCTAGGTCCCTGTGCTTGCTAGTTCATACCTAGAGTTCCCAAACCATTGTTTACCCCCTCAGACCATTTGTGACTCGTATTATGAGTTGTCAACGTTGACCACACACAGCGGATGTCTTTGGTCAAAGGCAGTACATATGCTTACTTTGGTCGGTCATTGTGCATGGTACCCACACTGTGCTACTACTTATTCAAGGTCCTTGCCATTGCTAGTTGAAAACGTATATTCCGAAACCATTGGTCCCCCCCCCCCCC
>SZWC01003979.1:54650-86526 GCA_023375785.1 Penium margaritaceum | reverse complement strand
TGTGCCAAAGTTGTGCCAGAGTTGTGCCAGAGTTGTGCCAGAGTTGTGCCAGAGCTGTGCCAGAGTTGTGCAAGAGTTGTCCATGAGCTGTGCCAGAGTTGTGCCAGAGTTGTGCCAGAGTCGTGCCAGAGTTGAGTCAGAGTTGTGCCAGAGTTCTGTCAGAGTTGTGCCGGAGTTGTGCCAGAGTTGTGCCTAAGTTGTGCCAGAGTTGTGCCAGAGTTGTGCAAGAGCTATGACAAATTTGTTCCAGAGTTGTGAAAGTGATGTGCTATAGATGTGCTGGAATTGTGCCACAGTTTTGCAATGTCATGCCAGAGTTGTGGTAGAGCTGTGCCAGAGTTCTGCCAGAGTTGTCCCATAGACGTGCCAGAGTAGTGCCAAAGTTGGGCCAGATTTGTGCCAGAGTTGAGCTTGAGTTGTGCCAGAGTTATGCTGTACCAGACATGTGCCAGAGTTGTTTCAGAGTTGTGCCAGAGTTGTGCCAGAATTGTGCCAAAGGTTTGCCAAAGTTGTGCCATAGTTGTGCCAAAGATGTGCCAGAGTTGTGCCATAGTTGTGCCATACTTGTGCAGTAGTTTTGCCAGATTTGTTCCAGAGTTGTGCCAGATCTCTGCAAGAATTGTGCCAGAGTTGTGCCATAGTTATGCCAGAGCTATACCATAATTGTGCCAGAGTTTTGCCAGAGATCTGCCAGAGCTCTGCCAGAATTGTGCCAGAGTTGTGCGAGAATCGTGCCAGAGTTGTTCCAGAGTTGAGCCAGAGTTGTGTCAGAGTTGTGCCATAGTTGTGCCAGCGTTGTGCCATAGTTGTTCCTGAGTTGTGCCAGGGTTGTGCCAGAGTTGTGCCAGGGTTGTGCCAAAGGTGTGCCATAGTTGTGCCAAAGTTGTGCCAGAGTATTGCCATAGCTGTGCTAGATTTGTGCAGGAGTTGTGCCATAGTTTTGCCAGAGTTGTGCCACATTTGTGCCATCATAGTGCCAGAGTTGTGCCAGAGTTGTGCCATTTTTGTGCTCAGGTTTTGTGCCAGAACTGTGCCAGTGGTGTGCCAGAGTTGTGCAAGAGTTGTGCCAGAGTTGTGTCAGAGTTGTGCCAAAATTGTGTTAGATTTGTGCCAGAGTTGTGCCAGAGTTGTGCCAGAGTCGTGCCATATTTGTTCAAGAGTTGTGCCATTGTTGTGCCAGAGTTGTGCCAGGGTTGTGCCAGAGTCGTACAAGAGTTGTGCCAAAGTCATGCCAGGGTTGTGCCACAGTTGTGCCAGAACTGTGCTGGAGTTGTCCCAGAGTCTTTCCAAAGTTGTGCCAAACGTGTGCCAGAGCTGTGCCAGAATTGCACCAGAGTTGTGCCAGAGTTGTGCCAGAGTTGTGTCAGTGTTCTCCCAGACTAGTGGCAGGGTCTTGTTAGAGTTGTGCCACGGTTGTGCCAGAGTTGTGCCATATATGTGCCAGAGTTAAGCCAATGTCGTGCCATAGATGTGCGGGAATTGTGCCACATTTGTGGCAACGTTGTGCCAGAGATGTGCCTGAGTTGTGCCAGAGTGGTGCCGGAGTTGTGCCAGAGTTGTGTCAGAGTTGTACAAGAGTTGTGCCAGAGTTGTGCCAGAGTAGTGCCAGAGTTGTGCCAGAGTTGTGCCATAGTTGTGCCATAGTTGTTCCAGAGTAGTGCCTGAACTGTGCCAGAGTTGTGCCAGAGTTCTGCCATATTTGTGCTATATTTGTGCCAGAGTTGTGCCAGGGTTGTGCCAGGGTTGTGCCGGAGTTGTGCCAGAGTTGTGCCAGAGTTGTGCTGCAGTTGTGTCACGCTTGTGCAAACGTTTTGCCAGAGTTGTGCCACTGTTGTGCCAGAGTTGCGCAAGAGTTGTGGCAGTTTTGTGCCAGATTTGTTCAAGAGTTGTGCCATAGTTGTGCCAGAGTCTTGCCAGAGTCGTGCCGAAGTTGTGCCAGACTTATGCCAGAGTTGTGCCAGAGTTGTGTCAGAGTTGTGCCAGAGTGGTGCCAGAGTTGTGCCAGAGTTGTGCCAGAATTGTGCCAGAATTGTGCCAGAGTTTTGCCAGAATTGTGCCATGGCTGTGCCAGAGTTCTGCCAGAGTTGTGCCAGAAATGTGCCATAGGTGTGCCGAAGTTGTGCCGGAGTTGCGTCAGGGCTGTGCCAGAGTTGTGCCGGAGTTGTGCCAGAGTAATGCCAGAGTTGTGCCACAGTTGTGCCAGAGTTGTGTAAGAGTTGTGCAAGAAAGGTGCCAGAGTAGTACCAGGGTAGTGCCAAAGTTGTGCCATAGTTGGGCTTGTCCACAGCTGTGCAAGAGTGGTGCCAGAGTTGTGCAAGAGTTGTGCTTAAGTTGTGCCAGAGTTGTGTCAAAGTTGTGCCAGAGGTGTGCCAAAGTTGTGCAAGAGTTGTGCCAGAGATGTGCCAGAGTTGTGCCACGGTTGTGCTAGACTTGTGCCAGAGTTGTGCCAGAGTTGTGCCATAGTTGTGTCAGAGTTTTGCCAGAGTTGTCCGGAGTTGTGCCAGAGCTGTGCCAGGGTTCTGCCAGAGTTGTGCCAGAGTTGTACCAGGATTATGCCATAGTTGTGCCATAGTTGTGCCAGAGTTCTGCCAGAATTGTGCCACAGTTGTGGGATAGTTGTGCCACAGTTGTGCATGAGTTGTGCCAGAATTACGCCACATTTGTGCCAGAGCTTTGCCAATGCTGTGCTAGAGATGTGCCGGAATTGTGCCACAGCTGTGGCAAAGTTGTGACAGAGTTGTGCCATAGTTGTGCCAGAGTTGTGCCAGAGTTGTGCAAGAATTGTGCCAGAGTTGTGCCAGAGTTGTGCCATAGTTGTGCCATGGTTATGCCAGAGCAGTGCCAGAGTTGTGCCAGAGTTGTGCCAGATATGTGCTCAAGTTGTACCAGAATTATGCCAGAGTTGTGCCAAAGTTGTGCCAAAGTCGTGCCAGAGCTATGCCAGGGTTGTGCCAAAGTTGTCCCAGAGTTGTGCCAGAGCTGTGCCAGAGTTGTGCCGGAGCTGTGCCAGAGTTGTGCCAGAGTTGTGCCAGAGTTGTTCCAGAGCTGTGCTGTATTTGTGCCAGAGTTGTGCCAGAGTTGTGCCAGAATTGTGCCAGAGTTGTGCTCAAGTTGTGCCAGAGCTGTGCCAGAGTTGTGCGCGAGTTGTGCCAGGGTTGTGTTGGAGTTGTGCCAGAGTTGTGCCAGAGTTGTGGTAAACTTGTGCCAGAGTTGTGCCAGAGTTGTGCCAGAGTTGTCTTGGAGTTGTACCAGAGTTGTGCTAGAGTTGTGCGAGGGTTGTGCAAGAGTTATGCGAGAGTTGTGCCAGAGTTGGCTCAGAGTTGTTCCAGAGTTGTGCACATTTGCGCCAGAATTATATCATAGTTGTGCCAGTGTTGTGCCATAGCTGTGCCGGAGTGGTGCCAGAGTTTTGCCAGAGTTGTGCCAGAGTTGTGCTAGACCTGTGCGATAATTGTGCCAGTGTTATGCCAGAGTTGTGCCAGAGTTCTGCCATAACTGTGCCAGTGTTGTGTGAGAGTTGTGCCACAGTTGTGCCACAGATGTGCCTGTGTTGTGCCATATTTGTGCCAGATTTGTGCCAGAATTGTGCCTGAAATGTGCCAGAATTGTCCCACAGTTCTGGCAACATTGCCATAGTTGTGCCAGAGTAGTGCTAGAGTTGTGCCAGAGTAGTGCTAGAGTTGTGCCAGAGTTGTGCCAGAGTTGTGCTCAAGTTGTGCCCAGGTTGTGCCCGAGGTCTGCCAGAGTTGTGCCAGAGTTGTGCCAGAGTTGTGCCAGAGTTGTGCCACAGTTGAGCCAGAGTTGTGCCAGAGTTGTGCCATGAAGGTGCCAGTGTAGTGTCAGAGTTGTGCCAGAGTTGTGCCATTGTTGTGCTTAGGTTGCACCAGATCTTGGCCACAGTTGTGCCAGAGTTGTGCCAGAGTTTTGCCAGAATTGTGCCAGAGTTGTGCCATAGTTGTGCCAAAGTTGTGCAAGAGTTGTGCCAGATTTGTCCAGAGTTGTGCCAGAGTTGTGCCAGATATGTTCCAGAGTTGTGCCAGAGTTGTGCCAGCGCTACACCATAGATGTGACAGAGTTGTGCCAGAGATGTGCCAGAGTTGTGCCAGAAATGTGCGAGCGTTCTGCCAGAGTTGTGCCAGCGTTGTGCCAGAGTTGAGCCAGAGGTGTGCCAGAGTTGTGCCGGAGTTGTGCCAGAGTTGTGCCAAAGTTGTGCAAGAGTTGTGCCAGATTTGTCCAGAGTTGTGCCAGAGTTGTGCCAGATATGTTCCAGAGTTGTGCCAGAGTTGTGCCAGCGCTACACCATAGATGTGACAGAGTTGTGCCAGAAATGTGTGAGCGTTCTGCCAGAGTTGTGCCAGAGTTGTGCCAGAGTTGTGCCAGAGTCGTGTCTGTGTTGCGTCAGAGTTGCGCCAGAGTTGTGCAGGAGTTCTGCCAGAGTTGTGCCAGAGCTGTGCCAGAGTTGTACCAGAGTTGTGCCAGAGCTGTACCAGACTTGTGCCAGAGTTCTGCCAGAACTGTGCTATAGTTTGTCATAATCGTGCAAGAGGTGTTCCAGGGCTGTGCCGTAGATGTGCCAGAGTTGTGCAGCAGTTTTGCCAGAATTGTGCCAGAGTTGTGCCAGAGTTGTTCCAGAAAGGTGCCAGAGTAGTGCCAGAGTTGTGCCAGAGTTTTGCCAGAGTTGTGCCAGAGTTGTGCCAGAGCTGTGCCTGATTTGTGCCACAGTTGAGCCAGAGTTGTGCCAACATTATCCCAGAGTTGTGCTAGATAAGTGCTCAAGTTGTGCCATAGCTGTGCCATAGTCTCGCCAGAGTTGTGCCAGAGTTGTGCCAGAGTTGTGCTCAAGTTGTGACAGAGCTGTGCCAGGGTTGTGCGCGAGCTGTGCCAAGGTTGTGCCCGAGTTGTGCCAGAGTTGTGCCAGAATTGTGCCAAAGTTGTGCTAGAGCTGTGCCAGAGTTGTGCCAGAGTTGTGCCAGAGTTGTCTTGGAGTTGTGCCAGAGTTGTGCCAGAGTTGTGCCATGGTCCTGCAAGAGTTATGCGAGAGTTGTGCCAGAGTTGTTCCAGAGGTTTGCACATTTGTGCCAGAATTGTGTCATAGTTGTACCAGTGTTGTGCCATGGTTGTGTCGGAGTGGAGCCAGAGTTTTGCCAGAGTTGTGCCAGAGTTGTGCTAGAGTTGTGCGAGACTTGTGCCAGGGTTGTGCCAGAGTTCAGCCAGAATTGTGCCAGAGTCGTGTGAGAGTTGTGCCACAGTTATGCCACAGCTATGCCTGTGTTTTGCCATATTTGTGCCAGAGTTTTTCCAGTGTTGTGCTAAAGATGTCCCGGAATTGTCCCGCAGTTGTGGCAACATTGCCATAGTTGTGCCAGAGTAGTGCTAGAGTTGTGCCGGAGTTGTGCCATAGTAGTGCCAGAGTTGTACCATAGTTGTGCCAGAGTTGTGCCAGAGTTGAGCCAGAGTTGTGCCAGAGTTGTGCTATAATTGTGCCATAGTTGTGCCAGAGTTGTGCCAGAGTTGTGCCAGAGTTGTGCCAGAGTAGTGCCAGAGCTGTGCCATTGTGGTACCAGATTTTTGCTCTAGTTGTGTCAGAGTCGTGCCAGAGTTGTGCCATACTTGTACCAGAGTTGTTCCAGAGTTGTGCCAGAGTTGTGCCGGAGTTGTGCCAGAATCATGCCATAGTTGTGCCATAGCTGTACTAGATTTCTGCCAGAATTGTGCCAGAGATGTGCCAGAGTTGTGCTATAGTTGTTCTAGAGTTGAGCCAGAGTTATGCCAGAGATGTGCCAGAGTTGTACCAGAGTTGTGCCCGAGTTGTGCCGGAGTTGTGTCAGGGCTGTGGCAGAGTTGTGCCAGGGTTGTGCAAGAGTTGTGCCAGAGCTGTGCCAGGGTTGTGCCAGAGTTGTGCGAGATTTGTGCCAGAGTTTTGCCAGAGTTGTGCCAGCGTTGTGCCAGAGTTGTGTCAGAGTTTTGCCAGAGTTGTGCCAGAGTTGTCCAGAGTTGTGCCAGAGTTGCGCCAGAGTTGTGCCAGAGTTGTGCCAGAATTATGCCATAGTTGTGCCATAGTTGTGCCAGAGGTCTGCCAGAATTGTGTCACAGTTGTGGGAGAGTTGTGCCACAGTTGTGCCAGGGTTGTGCCAGAGTTGTGCCAGATTTGTACCAGAGCTGTGCCAGTCATGTGCCACAGATGTGCCGGAATTGTACACAGTTGTGGCAAAGCTATGACAGAGTTGTGCCCGAGTTGTGCCAGAGTTGTGCAAACGTTGTGCCAGAGTTGTACCAGAGTTGTGCCATATTTGTGCCATGGTTGTGCCAGAGTTGTGCCAGAGTTGTGCCAGAGTTGTGCTAGAGTTGTGAGAGACTGGTGCCAGATTTGTGCCAGAGTTCTGCCATGATTGTGCCAGAGTTGTGTGAGAGTTGTGTTACAGTTGTGCCACAGCTGTGCCTGTATTGTGCCATGTTTATGTCAAAGTTGTGCTAATGTTGTGCCAGAGATGTGCCGGAATTGTCCCACATTTGTGGCAACATTGCCATAGTTCTCCCATAGCAGTGCTAGAGTTGTGCCGTAGTTGTGCCAGAGCTGTGCCAGAGTTATACCAGAGTTGTGCCAGAGTTCTGCCAGTGTTGTGCCAGAGTTGTGCCAGAGTTGTGCTAGAGTTGTGCCATAGTTGTGCCAGAGTTGTGCCAGAGTTGTGCCAGAGTTGTGCCAGAGCAGTGCCAGAGTTGTGCCATAGTTGTGGCGGATTTTTGCTCTAGTTGTGCCAGAGTTGTCCCAGAGTTGTGCCAGAGTTGTACCAGAGTTGTTCCAGAGTTGTGCCAGAGTTGTGCCAGAGATGTGCGAGGGTTGTGCTAGGGTTGTGGTAGAGTTGTGCCAGAGGTGTGCCAGAGACGAGCCAGACTTGTGCCACAGTTGTGCCGGAGTTGTGCCGGAGTTGTGTCAGGGCTGTGGCAGAGATCTGCCACAGTTGTGCCTGAGTTGTGCCACAGTTGTGCCAGAGTTGTGCCCGAGTTGTGCCAGAGTTGTGCCAGAGTTCTACCAGAGCTTTGCCAGACTTGTGCCAGAGAAGTGCCAGAGTTGTGCCAGAATTTTGCCAGAATAGTGCTCGAGTTGTGCCAGAGTTGTGCCAGAGGTGTGCCAGAGTTGTACCAGAGGTGTGCCAGAGTTGTGCCAGAGTTGTGCCAGATATGTGCCAGAGTTGTGCCAGCGTTGTGCCAGAGTTGTGCCAGAGTTGTACCAGAGGTGTACCAGAGTTGTGCCCGAGTTGTGCCAGAGTTGTGCCAGAGTTGTGCGAGAGTTGTGCGAGAGTTGTGCCAGAGTTGTGCCAGAGTTGCGCCAGAGTTGTGCCAGAGTTCTGCCAGAGTTGTGCCAGAGTTGTGCCAGATATGTGCCAGAGTTGTGCCAGCGTTGTGCCAGAGTTGTGCCAGAGTTGTACCAGAGGTGTACCAGAGTTGTGCCCGAGTTGTGCCAGAGTTGTGCCAGAGTTGTGCGAGAGTTGTGCGAGAGTTGTGCCAGAGTTGTGCCAGAGTTGCGCCAGAGTTGTGCCAGAGTTCTGCCAGAGTTGTGCCAGAGTTGTGCCAGATATGTGCCAGAGTTGTGCCAGCGTTGTGCCAGAGTTGTGCCAGAGTTGTACCAGAGGTGTACCAGAGTTGTGCCCGAGTTGTGCCAGAGTTGTGCCAGAGTTGTGCGAGAGTTGTGCGAGAGTTGTGCCAGAGTTGTGCCAGAGTTGCGCCAGAGTTGTGCCAGAGTTCTGCCAGAGTTGTGCCAGAGTTGTGCCAGATATGTGCCAGAGTTGTGCCAGCGTTGTGCCAGAGTTGTGCCAGAGTTGTACCAGAGGTGTACCAGAGTTGTGCCCGAGTTGTGCCAGAGTTGTGCCAGAGTTGTGCGAGAGTTGTGCGAGAGTTGTGCCAGAGTTGTGCCAGAGTTGCGCCAGAGTTGTGCCAGAGTTCTGCCAGAGTTGTGCCAGAGTTGTGCCAGATATGTGCCAGAGTTGTGCCAGCGTTGTGCCAGAGTTGTGCCAGAGTTGTACCAGAGGTGTACCAGAGTTGTGCCCGAGTTGTGCCAGAGTTGTGCCAGAGTTGTGCGAGAGTTGTGCGAGAGTTGTGCCAGAGTTGTGCCAGAGTTGCGCCAGAGTTGTGCCAGAGTTCTGCCAGAGTTGTGCCAGAGTTGTGCCAGATATGTGCCAGAGTTGTGCCAGCGTTGTGCCAGAGTTGTGCCAGAGTTGTACCAGAGGTGTACCAGAGTTGTGCCCGAGTTGTGCCAGAGTTGTGCCAGAGTTGTGCGAGAGTTGTGCGAGAGTTGTGCCAGAGTTGTGCCAGAGTTGCGCCAGAGTTGTGCCAGAGTTCTGCCAGAGTTGTGCCAGAGTTGTGCCAGATATGTGCCAGAGTTGTGCCAGCGTTGTGCCAGAGTTGTGCCAGAGTTGTACCAGAGGTGTACCAGAGTTGTGCCCGAGTTGTGCCAGAGTTGTGCCAGAGTTGTGCGAGAGTTGTGCGAGAGTTGTGCCAGAGTTGTGCCAGAGTTGCGCCAGAGTTGTGCCAGAGTTCTGCCAGAGTTGTGCCAGAGTTGTGCCAGATATGTGCCAGAGTTGTGCCAGCGTTGTGCCAGAGTTGTGCCAGAGTTGTACCAGAGGTGTACCAGAGTTGTGCCCGAGTTGTGCCAGAGTTGTGCCAGAGTTGTGCGAGAGTTGTGCGAGAGTTGTGCCAGAGTTGTGCCAGAGTTGCGCCAGAGTTGTGCCAGAGTTCTGCCAGAGTTGTGCCAGAGTTGTGCCAGATATGTGCCAGAGTTGTGCCAGCGTTGTGCCAGAGTTGTGCCAGAGTTGTACCAGAGGTGTACCAGAGTTGTGCCCGAGTTGTGCCAGAGTTGTGCCAGAGTTGTGCGAGAGTTGTGCGAGAGTTGTGCCAGAGTTGTGCCAGAGTTGCGCCAGAGTTGTGCCAGAGTTCTGCCAGAGTTGTGCCAGAGTTGTGCCAGATATGTGCCAGAGTTGTGCCAGCGTTGTGCCAGAGTTGTGCCAGAGTTGTACCAGAGGTGTACCAGAGTTGTGCCCGAGTTGTGCCAGAGTTGTGCCAGAGTTGTGCGAGAGTTGTGCGAGAGTTGTGCCAGAGTTGTGCCAGAGTTGCGCCAGAGTTGTGCCAGAGTTCTGCCAGAGTTGTGCCAGAGTTGTGCCAGATATGTGCCAGAGTTGTGCCAGCGTTGTGCCAGAGTTGTGCCAGAGTTGTACCAGAGGTGTACCAGAGTTGTGCCCGAGTTGTGCCAGAGTTGTGCCAGAGTTCTGCCAGCGTCGTGCCAGAGTTGTGCCAGAGTTGTGCCAGGGTTGTGCTAGAGTTGTGCCAGAGCTGTGCCAGAGTTGTTCCAGAGTTGTGCCAGAGTTGTGCCAGAGTTGTGCCATGAAGGTGCCAGAGTAGTGCCAGAGTTGTGCCAGAGTTGTGCCATGGTTGTGCTGGAGTTGTTCCAGATCTGTGCCACAGTTGTGCCAAAGTTGTGCCAGAGTTTTGCCAGAGTTGTGCCAAAGTGAAGCCGTAGTTGTGCCAAAGTTGTGGAAGAGTTGTGCCAGAGTTGTGCCAGAGTTGTGCCAGAGTTGTGCCAGATATGTTCCAGAGTTGTGCCAGCGTTGTGCCAGGGTTGTGCCAGATTTGTGCCCAAGTTCTGCCAGAATTTTGTGAACTTTGTGCCATAGCTGTGCCAGAGATGTGCCATAGGTGTGCCAGAGTTGTGTCTGAGTTTTGTCAGAGTGGTGGCAGAGTTGTGCAGGCGTTCTGCCGGAGTTGTGCCAGAGATGTGCCAGACATGTGCCAGAGTTCTGCAAGAGTTGTGCTATAGTTCTGCCAGAAGTGTGCCAGAGTTGTGCCAGAGTTGTGCCGGAGTTGTGTCAGAGGTGTGCCACAGTTATGCCAGAGTCGTGCCAGAGTTGTGCAAGAAGTGTGCCAGAGTTGTGCCAGAGTCGTGCCAGAGTTGTCCCAGAGTTTTGCCATAGTTGTCATTGAGTTGTTCCAGAGCTGTGCCAGATTTCTTCCAGATCTGTACCAGGGTTCTGCCAGATTTGTGCCAGAGTCGTGCCAGAGCTGTGCCTGAATTGTGCCACAGATGTGCCAGAGTTTTGCCAGAGTTTTGCCTGATTTGTGCCAGAGTTTTGCAAGAGGTGAGCCATAGTTGTGCTACAGTTGAGCCAGAGTTGTGCCAAATTTGTCCGAGAGTTGAGGTAGATAAATGCTGAAGTTGTGCCAGAGCTGTGACATAGTTTTGCCAGAGCTGTGCCAGAGTTGTGCCAGAGTTGTTCCAGAGTTGTGCCAAAGCTGTGCCAGAGTTGTTCCAGAGTTGTGCCAGAGTTGTGCCAGAGTTGTGCGATGTTTGTTCCAGAGTTGTGCCAAAGTTGTGCCAGAGTTGTTCCATGGTTGTGCAACAGTTTTGCGATAGTTGTGCCATAGTTTTGTCAAAGTTGGAAAGATTTGTGCCAGAGTTGTGTCAGATTTGTGCCATAGTTGTGCCAGAGTTGTGCCGGAGTTGTGCTAGAGCTATGCCAGAATTGTGCCAGAGTTGTGCCAGAGTTGTCCCAGTTATGTCAGAATTGTTTCAGACATGTGTGAGAGTTGTGCCACAGTTGTGCCACAAATTTGCCAGAGTTGTGCCATATTTGTACCAGAGTTGTGCCAGTGTTGTGCCATATATGGTCCAGAATTGTCCCGCTGTTGTGGCAACATTGCCAAAGCTGTGCCAGAGTTGTGCCAGAGTTGTGCCAGAGTTGTGCCAGAGTTGTGCCAGAGTTGCGCCAGAGTTGTGCCAGAATTCTGCCAGAGTTGTACCAGAGTTGTGCCATATTTGTGCCACAGATGTGCCAGAGTTATGCCAGAGTTGTGCTAGAGTTGTGCCAGAGTTGTGCTATACTTGTGCCAGAGTTGTGCCAGAGTTGCGTCAGAGTAGTGCCAAAGTTGTGCCAGAGTTGTGCAAGGATTTTACTCTAGTTGTGCCAGCGTTGTGCCAGAGTTGTGCCAGAGTTGTACCAGAGTTGTTCCAGAATTGTTCCAGAGTTGTGCCAGAGTTGTTTTAGAGTTGTGCCAAAGATGTGCCAGATTTGTGCTAGAGTTGTGCCAACGTTGTGCCAGAGTTCTGCCAGATACGTGCCAAAGTTGGGCCAGAGGTGTGCATGAGTTGTGCCAGAGTTGTGCCGGAGTTGTGCCGGAGTTGTGGCAGGGTTGTGCCAGAGTTGTGCCAGAGTTGTGCCTGACTTGTGCCAGAGTTGTGCCAGAGTTGTGCCAGAGTTGTGCCAGAGCTGTGCCAGAGTTGTGCCAGAGTTGTACCAGAGTTGTGCCAGAGTCGTGCCAGAGATCTACCATAGCTGCGCTAGAGTTTCGTCAGAGTTGTGCCAGACTTGTGCCAGAGTTGTGCCAGAGTTTTCTCAGAGTTGTGCCAGAGTTGTACCAGAGGTACGCCAGAGTTGTGCCAAAGTTGTGCCAGAGTTGTACCAGAGTTGTGCCAGAGTTTTGCCAGAGTAGTGCCAGAGTTGTGCCAGAATTGTGCCAGAGTTGTGCCAGAGTTGTACCAGAGGTACGCCAGAGTTGTGCCAAAGTTGTGCCAGAGTTGTACCAGAGTTGTGCCAGAGTTTTGCCAGAGTAGTGCCAGAGTTGTGCCAGAATTGTGCCGAAGTTGTGCCGAAGTTTTGCCATAGTTGTGTCAGAGTTTTGCAAGAGTTGTGCCAGAATTGTGCCAGAGTTGTGCCAGAGTTGTGCCAGAGTTGTGCCAGAGTTCTGCAAGGATTTTGCCAGGGTTGTGCCAGAGTTGTGCAAGAGTTAGGCCAGAGTTGTGCCGGAGTTGTGCCAGAGTTGCCCCAGAGTTGTGCCAGAGATGTTCCAGAGTTCTTCCAGAGTTGTGCCAGAGTTGTGCCAGAGTTGTG
Source organism: Penium margaritaceum (assembly GCA_023375785.1). NCBI lineage: Eukaryota > Viridiplantae > Streptophyta > Zygnematophyceae > Desmidiales > Peniaceae > Penium > Penium margaritaceum. Next base: position 74,650 of record SZWC01003979.1, on the reverse strand, counting down.
CCAGAGTTGTGCCCGAGTTGTGCCAGAGGTGGCCAGAACTATGCCGGATTTGTGCCAGAGTTGTGCCAGAGGTTTGCCAGATTTGTGCCAGAGGTGTGCCAGAGTTATACCAGTGTTGTGCCAGAGTTGTGCCAGAGTTGTTCCAGAGTTGTGAAAGAGTTGTGCCAGAGTCGTGCCAGAGTTGTGCCAGAGTTGTCCCGGAGTTGTGCCACAGTTGTGACGGAGTTGTGCCAGATTTTCGCCAGAGTTGTGCCAGAGTTGTACCAGAGGTGTACCAGAGTTGTGCCCGAGTTGTGCCAAAGTTGTGCCAGAGATGTGCTAGAGTTGTGCCAGAGTTGGGCCAGAGTTGTGCCGGAATTGTGCTTGAGTTGTGCCAGGGTTGTGCCAGAGTTGTGCCAGAGTTGTGCCAGAGTTGTGCCAGAGTTGTGCCAGAGTTGTACAAGAGTTGTGCCAGAGCTGTGCCCGACTTGTCCCAGAGTTGTGCCAGACTTCTGCCATAATTGTACCAGAGTTGTGCCAGAGTTGTGCGGGAATTGTGCCAGTGTTTTGCCACTGTTGAGCCATAGTTTTGCCAGAGGTGTGGCAGAGTTGTGCAATAGTTGTGTCAAAGTTGTGCCAGAAAGGTGCCAGAGTCGTGCCAGAGTTGTGCCAGAGTTTTGCCATAGTTGTGCTTGAGTTGTTCCAGAGCTGTGCCAGAGTTCTGCCAGAGTTGTACCAGAACTGTGCCATAGTTGTGCTAGAGTTGTGCCACAGTTGGGCCAAAGTTGTCCCAGATTTTTGCCAGATTTGTGCCAGAGTTGTGCAAGAGTTGTGCCAGAGATGTGCCTGAGTTGTGCCAGGGTTGTGCCAGAGTTGTCCATGAGTTGTGCCAGAGTTGTGCCAGAGTTGTATCAGAGTTGTGCCAGAGTTTTGCCAGAGTTGTGCCGGAGGTGTGCCAGAGTTGTGTGTGAGTTGTGTCAGAGTTGTGCCAGAGCTGTGCAAGAATTGTGCCATAGTTGTGCCAGAGTTGTGCGAGAGTTGTCCCACCGTTGTGCCAGAGTTGTGCCAGAGTTGTGCCAGAGTTGTGGAGGAGTTGAGCCAGAGCTGTGCCAGAATTGTGCCAGAGTCTTGCCAGAGTTGTGCGAGAGTTGTGCCAGAGTTTTGCCAGAGTTGTGCCAGAGTTGTGCCAGAGTTGCGCCAGAGTTGTGCCAGAGTTGTGCCATCGTTGTGCCAGAGTTGTGCCAGAGTAGTACTTAAGTTGATCCAGAGTTGTCCCAGAGTTGTGCTAGAGTTGTGCCAGATTTGTTCCAGAGTTGTGCTATTGTTGAGCCAGAGTTGTGCCAAATTTTTGTCAGAGTTGTACCAGAGTTGTGCCCGAGTTGTGCCAGAGTTGTGCTAGAGTTGTGCCTAAGTTGTGCCAGAGTTCTGATAGAATTATGCCAGAGTAGTGCTGGAGTTTTACAAGATTTGTGCCATATCTGTGTCAGATTTACGCCAGCATTGTGCCAGTGTTGTGCCAGATATGTGCCACACTTGTGCCACAGTGGTGCCGAAGTTTTGCCAGAGTTGTGCCAGAAGGCAGAAGGCAAGAGGCAAAAGGCAAACAGCAAATGGCAAAAGGCAAAAGGCATAAGGCAAAAGGCAAAAGGCAAAAGGAAAAGGCAAAAGGTTTGAGGCAAAAGGCAAAAGGCAAAAGGAAAAAGGCAAAAGGAAAATGGCAAATGGCAAAAGGAGAAGGCAAAATTCAAAAGGCAAAAGGCAAAAGGCAAAAGGGAAACGGCAAAAGTAAAAAGGAAAAACAAAAGGCAAAAAGCAAAAGGCAAAAGGCAAAAGTCACAAGGAAAATGGCAAAAGGCAAAAGGCAAAACAAAAAAGGCAAAAGGAAAAAGGCAAAAGGCAAAAGGATAAGGCAAACGGCAAACGGCAAAAGGAAAAAGGCAAAAGAAAGATTTCAAGGGGCAAAAGGCAAAAAGCATAACGTAAATGGCAAACGGCATAAGGCAAAAGGAAAAGGGAAAAGGCAAAAGGCAAAAGGCATCAGGAAAAGGCAAAAGGAAAAAGGAAAAAGGCAAAATGCAGAAACCAAAAGGCAGAACGCAAGAGGCAAAAGGCAAAATGCATAGTACAAAAGGCAAAAGGCAAAAAGAAAAAGGTAAAAGGCAAAAGGCAAAAGGCAAAGGCCAAAAAGCAAAAGCAATACGCAACACACAAAAGGCAAAAGGCAAAAGGCAAAACGCAAAAGGCAAAATGCAAAAGGCAAAAGGCAAAAGGCAAACGGCAAAAGGCAAAAGGTAAAAGGCAAAAGGCAAAAGGCAAAGGGGAAAAGGCAAAAGGCAAAAGGAAAAAGGCAAAAGGCAAAGGGAAAAAGCAAAAGGCAAAAGGCAAAGGGCAGAATGCAAGGGGCAAAAAGCAAAGGACAAACAGCAAAGAGCAAAACGCAAAAGGTGAAAGGCAAAAGGCAAAAGGCAAATGGCGAAAGGCAAAAGGTAAAAGGTGAAAGGAAAAGGTAGAAGGCAAAAGGCAAAAGGCTAAGGGCAGAAGGCAAAAGGCAAAAGGCAAGAGGCAAAACGCAAGAGGCAAAAGGCAAGAGGCAAAGGGCAAAAGGCAAGAGGCAAAAGGGCAAAATGCAAAAGGCAAAAGGCAAAAGGCAAAAGGAAAAAGGCAAAAGGCAAAAGGCAAAAGGCAAGAGGCAAAGGGCAAAAGGCAAGAGGCAAAAGGGCAAAATGCAAAAGGCAAAAGGCAAAAGGCAAAAGGAAAAAGGCAAAAGGCAAAAGGCAAAAGGCAGAAGGCAAAAGGCAAAAGGCAAAAGGTAAATGGCAAAATGAATCGGCAAAAGGCAAAAGGGAAAAAGGTAAACCACAAAAGCCAACAGGCAAACAGCAAAAGGCAAAAGGCAAACCGCAGAACGCAAAACGCAAAATGCAATAGGTAAACGGCAAACGGCAAAAAGGCAAAAGGCAGAAGGAAAAAGCAAGAGGCAAAAGGAAAAAGGCAAAAGGCAAAAGGCAAAAGACTAAACGCAAAAGGCGAAAGGCAATATGCAAAAGGCAAAAGGCAAACGGTCAAAGGCAAAAGGTATAAGGCAAAACGCAAAAGGCAAGACGCAGAAGGAAAAAGACAAAAGGTAAAAGGCAAAAGGCAAAAGGCAAAAGGCATAAGAAAAAGGCAAAACGCAAAACGCAAAATGCAAAACGCAAAACGCAAAACCCAAAACGCAAAAGGCAAAGGGAAAAAGGCAAAAGGCAAAAGGCACAAGGAAAAAGCCAAAAGGCAAAAGGCAAAAGGTAAAATGAAACAGAAAACGGCGAAAGGCCTAAATGCAAACGGCAAAAGGCAAAAGGCAACTGGCAAAAGGCAAAAGGTTAAAGGCAAAAGGCAAGGGGCAACAGGCAAAAGGCAAAAGACAAATTGCAAAAGGCAAAAGACAAAACGCAAAAGGCAGACGGCAAAACGCAAAAGGCAAAAGGCAAAAGGTAAAAGGTAAAAGGCAAAAGGCAGAAGGCAAAAGGCATAAGGCAAAGGGGTAAAGGCAAAATGAAAAAGGCAAAAGGCGAAAGACAACAGGAAAAGGGCAAAACACAAAACGCTAAAGACAAAAGGCAAAGGGAAAAAGGCAAAACGCAAACGGCAAAAGGCAAAAGACAAAAGGCTAAAGACAAAACGCAAAAGAAAAGAGGCAAAAGGCAAAGGCAAAAGGCAAAAGCCAAAATCCAAAATCCAAAAGGCAAAAGGCAAAAGGCAGAAGGCAAAAGGTAAAGGCAAAAGGCAAAGGTCAGAAGGCAAAAGGCAAAAGGCAAAAGGAAAAAGGCAAAAGGCAAAAAGATCAGCGAAAGGCAAAAGGCAAAGGGCACAAGGAAAAAGGCAAAAGGCAAAACGTAAAACGTAAAAGTCAGAACGCAAAAGGCAAAAGGCAAAAGGCAGAAGGCAAGAGGCAAAAGGCAAAAGGCAAAAGCAAAACGCAAAAGGAAAAAGGCAAAGGGGAAAAGGCTAAAAGGCAAAGGGCAATAAGGCAAACGGCAAAAGGCAAAAGGCAAAAGGAAAAGGTAAAAGGTAAAAGGAAAAATGCAAAAAGCAACAGGCAAAAGGCAAAGGGCAAAAGGCAAAAGTCAAAAGGCAAACGGCAAAAGGCAAAAGGCAAAAGAAAAGGCAAAAGGCAAAAGGCAAAAAAGGCAAAAGGAAAGAGGCAAACGGTGAAAGGTTAAAGGCAGAAGACAAGAGGCAAACGGCAAACAGCAAATGGCAAAAGGCAAAAGGCATAAGGCAAAAGGCAAAAGGAAAAGGCAAGAGGTAAAAGGAAAAGGGCAAAAGGCAAAAGGCAAAAGGAAAAAGGCAAAAGGCAAATGGAAAATGGTAAAAGGAGAAGGCAAAAGGTAGAAAAAGGGCAAAAGGCAAAAGGCAAAAGGCAAAAGGGAAACAGCAAAAGTAAAAAGACAAAAGAAAAGGCAAAAGGCAAAAGGCAAAAGGCAAAGGGCAAAAGGTAAAAGGAAAAAGACAAAAGGCAAAAGGCAAAACGCAACAGTCAAAAGGAAAAAGGCAAAAGGAAAATGCAAAAGGTTAAAGGCAGAAGGCAAAAGGAAAAAGGAAAAAGGAAGATGTCAATAATCAAAAGGCAAAAAGCATAACACAAAAGGCAAAAGGCAAAACGCAAAAGGAAAAGGCAAAAGGCAAAAGGCAAAAGGCAAAAGGAAGAGGCAAAAGGCAAAAGGGAAAATGCAAAAGCCAAAAGGCATGACGTAAGAGGCAAAAGGCAAAATGCATAGTACAAAAGGCAAAAGGCAAAAGGAAATAGGCAAAAGGCAAAAGGCAAAAGGCAAAAGGCAAAGGCCAAAAAGCAAAAGGCAAAACGTAAAACGTAAAAGTCAGAACGCAAAAGGCAAAAGGAAAAGGTAAAAGGTAAAAGGAAAAATGCAAAAAGCAACAGGCAAAAGGCAAAGGCCAAAAAGCAAAAGGCAAAACGTAAAACGTAAAAGTCAGAACGCAAAAGGCAAAAGGAAAAGGTAAAAGGTAAAAGGAAAAATGCAAAAAGCAACAGGCAAAAGGCAAAGGCCAAAAAGCAAAAGGCAAAACGTAAAACGTAAAAGTCAGAACGCAAAAGGCAAAAGGAAAAGGTAAAAGGTAAAAGGAAAAATGCAAAAAGCAACAGGCAAAAGGCAAAGGCCAAAAAGCAAAAGGCAAAACGTAAAACGTAAAAGTCAGAACGCAAAAGGCAAAAGGAAAAGGTAAAAGGTAAAAGGAAAAATGCAAAAAGCAACAGGCAAAAGGCAAAGGCCAAAAAGCAAAAGGCAAAACGTAAAACGTAAAAGTCAGAACGCAAAAGGCAAAAGGAAAAGGTAAAAGGTAAAAGGAAAAATGCAAAAAGCAACAGGCAAAAGGCAAAGGCCAAAAAGCAAAAGGCAAAACGTAAAACGTAAAAGTCAGAACGCAAAAGGCAAAAGGAAAAGGTAAAAGGTAAAAGGAAAAATGCAAAAAGCAACAGGCAAAAGGCAAAGGCCAAAAAGCAAAAGGCAAAACGTAAAACGTAAAAGTCAGAACGCAAAAGGCAAAAGGCAGAAGGCAAGAGGCAAAAGGCAAAAAGAAGAAAAAAAAAAAGCCAGAAGGGAAAAGGCGGAAGGCATGAGGCAAAAGGCAAAAGGCAAAAGGTAAAAGGCAAAATGAAACGGCAAAAGGCAAAAGGCAAAAAGGCAAACGGAAAAAGGCAACAGGCAAACGGCAAAAGGCAAAAGGCAAAACGCAAAACGCAAAACGCAAAACGCAAGAGGCAAACGGCAAACGGCAAAAAGCAAAAGACAAAAGGCAAGAGGCAAAAGACAAAAGGCAATGGGAAAAAGGCAAAGGCAAAAGACTAAACACAAAAGGCAAAAGGGAAACGCAAAAGGCAAAAGGCAAAAGGCCAAAGGCAAAGGGTAAAAGGTAAAGGGCAAAAGGCAAGAGGCAGAAGGAAAAAGACAAAAGGCAAAAGGCATAAGAAAAAGGCAAAACGCAAACCGCAAAAGGCAAAAGGCATAAGAAAAAGGCAAAAGGCAAAACGAAAAACGCAAAACGCAAAAGGCAAAACGCAAAACGCAGAAGGAAAAAGACAAAGCGAAAAAGGCAAAAGGCAAAAGGCAAAAGGCAAAAGGCAAAAGACAAAATCCAAAAGGAAAAAGGTTAAAGGCAAAATGCAAAAGGCAAAAGCCAAAAGCCAAAAGGCAAAAGACAAAAGGCAAAAGGCGAAAGGAAAAAGCCGTAGGCAAAAGGCAAGAGGCAAAGGGCAAAAGGCAAAAGACTAAAGGCAAATGGAAAAAGGCAAAAGGCAAAAGGACAAGGCAAAAGGCAAAAGGCAAAAGGCAGAAGGCACAAGGTAAAAGGCAAAAGGCAAACCGCAAACTGCAAAATGAAAAATGCAAAAGGCAAAAGGCAAAAGGCAAAAGGCAAAGGGAAAAATTGAATAACAAAAGGCAAAAGGCAAAAGACAAAAAGCAAAAGGCAAAAGGCAAAAGGCAAAAGGCAAAAGGCAAAAGGAAAACGGCAAAAGGCAAAAGGCAAAAGACAAAAAGCAAAAGGCAAAAGGCAAAAGGCAAAAGGCAAAAGGCAAAAGGAAAACGGCAAAAGGCAAAAGGCAAAAGAAAGGGCAAAAGGCCAAAGGGCAAAAGGCAAGAGGCAAAAGGCAAAAGGCAACAGACACAGGCAAAAAGAAAAAGGCAAAAGGAGAAAGGCAAAAGGCAAAAGGAAAATGGCAAAAGGCAAAGGGCAAAAGGCAAAAGGCAAAAAGGCAACAGGAAAAGGGCAAAAGGCGAAAGGTTAAGGCAGATGGAAAGAGACAACAGGCAAAGGGAAAACGGCAAAAGGTATAAGGCATAAGGCAAAAGGCAAAAGGCAAAAGGAAAAGGCAAAGGGCAAAAGGAAATAGGTAAAAGGCAAAAGGCAACAGGCAAAAGCCTAAAGGCAAAAGGCAAAACGCAAAACACAAAATCCAAAAGGCAAAAGGCAAAACGCAAAACGCAAAAGACAAAACGCAGAAGGCAAAAAGCAAGAGGCAAAAGGCAAAAGGCAAAACAGAAAATGAATAAGGCAAAAGACAAAGCGCAAAAGGCAAACGGCAAAACACAAAAGGCAAAAGGCAAAAGGCAAAAGACAAAAGGCAAAAGGCAGAAGGCAAAGGGAAAAAGGCAAAAGGAAACGGCAAAAGGAAAAGGGAAAAAGGCAAAGGGAAAAAGGCAAATGGCAAATGGCAAATGGCAAAAGGAGAAGGCAAAAGGCAAAAGGCAAAAGGCAAAAGGCAAAAGGGAAACGGCAAAAGTAAAAAGGCTAAATAAAACGCAAAAGGCAAAAGGCAAAAGGCAAAAGGAAAAAGGCAAAAGGCAAAACGCAAAACGCAAAAAGCAAAAGGAAAAAGGCAAAAGGAAGATTTCAAGAGGAAAAAGGGCAAAAAGCAAGAGGCAAAAGGCAAAGGCAAAAGGAAAGGGCAAGAAGCAAACAGCACAAGGCAAAAGCAAAAGGCAAAGGGCAAAAGGCAAAGGGCAAAGGGCAAAATGCAAAAGCCAAAAGGTATACCACAAGAGGGAAAAGGCAAAATGCATAGTACAAAAGGCAAAGGGCAAAAGGAAAAAGGTAAAAGGCAAAAGGCAATAGGAAAAAGGCAAAAGGCAAAAGGCAAAGGCCAAAAAGCAAAAAGCAAAATGCAAAACACTCAAGGCAAAAGGCAACAGGCAAAAGGCAAAAGGCAAACAGCAAACGGCAAAAGGAAAAAGGCAAAAGGCAAAAGGCAAAAGGGATAAAGGAAAAGGCAAAAGGCAAAAGGAAAAAGGCAAAAGGCAAAGGGAAAAGGCAAAAGGCAAAGTGCAGAAGGCAGGGGGAAAAAGGCAAAGGGCAAACAGGAAAGGGCATAACGCAAAAGACAAAAGGCAAAAGCTAAAAGGCAAAAGGCAAAAGGCAAAAGGTGAAAGGCAAAAGGCAAAATGCAAGAGGAAAAAGGCAAAGGGCACAGGGCAAAAGGCAAAAGGCAAAAGGCAAAAGGAAAAAGGTGAAAAGGAAAAGGTAAAAGGCTGAAGGCAGGAGGCAAAAGGCAAAAGGCAAAAGGTCAAAGGCAACATGAAACGGCAAAAGGCACGAGGTAAAACGGAAAACGGCAAAAGGCAACGGGCAAACGGCAAAAGGCAAAACACAAAACGCAAGAGGCAAACGGAAAACGGCAAAAAGCAAACAGCAAAAGGCAAGAGGCAAAAGGCAAAAGGCAATGGGCACAAGGAAAAGGCAAAATACTAAACACAAAAGGCAAAAGGAAAAAAGTAAAAGGCAAAACGCAAAAGGCCAAAGGCAACAGGTAAAAGGTAAAAGGCAAAATGCAAAAGGCAGAAGGAAAAAGACAAAAGGCAAAAGGCAAAAGGCAAAAGGCATAAGAAAACGTCAAAGGGCAAAACGCAAACCGCAAAACGCAAAACCCAAAAGGCAAAAGGCAAAGGCAAAAAGGCAAGAGGCAAAAGGCAAAAGGCAAAGGGCAAAAGGCAAAAGGCAAAAGTCAAAATGCAGAAGGAAAAAGGAAAAAGGAAAAAGGCAGAAGGCAACAGCCAAATCTCAAAGGGCAAAAGGCAAAACGCAAAAGGCAAAAGGCAGAAGGCAAAAGCCAAAAGCAAAAGACAAAAGGCAAAGGGAAAAAGGCAAAAGGAAAAAGGCAAAAGGAAAAAGGCAAAAGGAAAGGGGACAAGGCAAATGGCAAAAGGCAAAAAGCAAAAGGCACAAGGCAAAAGGCAAAAGGCAAAACGCAAACTGCAAAAGGAAAAACGCAAAAGGCAAAAGGCAAAAGGCAGAAGGCAAAAGGCCAAAGGCAAAAGGCAAAAGGCAAAAGGCAAAAGGGAAAAGTCTAAAAGGAAAAGGGCAAAAAGGCAAAAGGCAAAAGGCAAAAGGCAAAATGAAAAAACAAAAGGCAAAAGGCAAAAGGTAAAAGGCAAAAGGCAACAGGCAAAAGGCAAAAGGCAAAAGGCAAACGGCAAAGGGTAAAAGGAAAAATAAAAGGCAAAAGGCCAAAGGGGAAAAGGCAAGAGGCAAAAGGCAAAGGACAAAATGCAACAGACACAGGCAAGAACAAAAAGGCAAAAGGCAAAAGGCAAAAGGCAAAAGGCAAAGGGCAAAAGGCAAAAGGCAAAAAGGCAACAGGAAAAAGGCAAAAGGCGAAAGGTTAAAGGCAGATGGCAAGAGACAAAAGGCAAAGGGCAAACGGCAAAAGGCAAAAGGCATAAGGTAAACGACAAAAGTCAAAAGGAAAATGCAAAAGGCTAGGGGAAATAGGCAAAAGGCAAAAGGCAACAGGCAAAAGGCTAAAGGTAAAAGGCCAAACGCAAAATGCAAAACGCAAAAGGCAAAGGGCACAAGACAGAAGGCAAAAGACAAAACGCAGAAGGCAAAAGGCAAAAGGCAAAAGGCAAAAGGCAAAACGGAAAAGGCAAAAGGTAAAAGACAAAACGCAAAAGGCAAAAGGCAAAAAACAAAAGGCAAAAAACAAAAGGCAAAAGGCAAAAGACAAAAGGCAAAAAACAGACGGCAAGAGAAAAAAGGCAAAAGCAAAAGGCAAAAGGCAAAAGGCAAAAGGTAAAAGGAAAAAGGCAAAAGGTAGATGGCAAAAGGCAAAAGGAGAAGGCAAACGGCAAGAGGCAAAAGGCAAAAGGCAAAAGGAAAAAGGCAAAAGGGAAACGGCAAAAGTAGAAAGGCAAAAGAAAAGGAAAAAGGCAAACGGCAAAAGGCAAAAGGCAAAAGGTAAAAGGAAAAAGGCAAAAGGCAAAATGCAAATGGCAAAAGGAAAAGGGAAAAAGGCAAAAGGAAAAGGCAAAAGGCAAAAGGCAAAAGGCAAAAGAAAAAGGCAAAGGGAATATTTCAAGAGGCAAAAGGCAACAGCTATAACGCGGAAGGCAAAAGGCAAAAGGCAAAAGGAACAAGCAGAAGGCAAAAGGCAAAAGGCAAAAGGAAAAGGCAAAAGGCAAAAGGCAAAAGTAAAGATGCAAAAGCCAAAAGGCAAAACGCAAGAAGCAAAAGGCAAAATGTACAGTACAAAAGGCAAAAGGCAAAGGGAAAAAGGCAAAAGGCAAAAGGCAAAGGCCGAAAAGCAAAGAGAAAAACACAAAACACAAAAGGAAAAAGACAAATGGCAAAAGGCAAAAGGCAAAAGGCAAAAGGCAAAAGGCAAACGGCAAAAGGCAAAAGGTAAAAGGCAAAAGGCAAGAGGCAAAAGGGAAAACGCAAAAGGCAAAAGGAAAAAGGCAAAAGGCAAAGGGAAAAGGCAAAAGGCAAAAGGCAAATTGCAAGAGGCAAAAGGGAAAACGCAAAAGGCAAAAGGAAAAAGGCAAAAGGCAAAGGGAAAAGGCAAAAGGCAAAAGGCAAATTGCAAGAGGCAAAAGGCAGAAGGCAGGAGGCAAAAGGCAAAAGGCAAAAGGTAAAAGGCAAAATGAGATGGCAAAAGGCAAAAGGCAAAAACACAAACGGCAAAAGGCAGCAGGCAAACGGCAACAGGCAAAAAGTAAAACGCAAAACACAAAATGCAAAATGCAAGAGGCAAACGGCAAACGGCAAAAAGCAAAAGGCAAAAGGCAAGAGGCAAAAGGCAAAAGGCAAGGGGCAAAAGGCAAAAGGCAAAAGACTAAACGCAAAAGGCAAAAGGCAAAATGCAGAAGGCAAAAGGCAAAAGGCCAAAGGCAAAAGGTTAAAGGTAAAAGGCAAAAGGCAAAAGGCAGAAGGCAAAAGACCAAAGGCAAAAGGCACAAGGCAAAAGGCATAATAAAAATGCAAAAAGCAAAAAGCAAAATGCAAAACGCAAAACCCAAAAGGCAACAGGCAAAGGGAAAAAGGCAAAAGGCAAAAGACAAAAGGCAAAAGACAGAAGGGCAAAAAGAAAAAAGAAAAACGCAAAAGGACACGGCAAAAGGCAAAAGGCAAAAAGCAAAAGGCACAAGGCAAAAGGCAAAAGGCAAAATGCAAGCTGCAAAAGGAAAGACGAAGAAGGCAAAAGGCAAAAGGCAGAAGGCAAAAGGCAAAATGAAAATGGCAAAAGGAAAAAGCAAAAGGCAAAAGGCAGAAGGCAAACGGCAAAAGGCAAAAGGCAAAAGGCAAACGGCAAAAGGCAAAAGGTAAAAGAAAAGGCAAAAGGCCAAAGGGCAAAAGGCAAAAAAACAAAAGGCAAAAGGCAAAAGGCAAAAGGCAAAAGGCATAAGGCAAAAGGCAAAGGGCAAACGGCAAAAGGCAAAAGGCATAAGTCAAAAGGCAGGAGGCAAAAGGCAAAACGGAAAAGGCAAAAGGCAAAAGGCAAATGGCAAAAGGAAAAGGCAAAAGTCAAAAGGAAATAGGCAAAAGGCAAAAGGCAACAGGCAAAAGGCTAAAGGCAAAAGGCAAAACGCAAAACGAAAAACGCAAAAGGCAATATGAAAAAGGCAAAAGACAAAACGCAGAAGGCAAAAGGCAAGAGGCAAAAGGCAAAAGGCAAAATGGAAAAGGCAAAAGGCAAAAGACAAAACAATAAGGCAAAAGGCAAAACACAAAAGGCAAAAGGCAAAAGACAAAAGACAAAAGGCAAACGGCAGAAGGCAAAAGGAAAAAGGCAAAAGGCAAAAGGCAAAAGGAAAAAGGCAAAAGGCAACATGCAAAAGGCAAACGGAAAAGGGAAAAAGGCAAAAGGAAAAGGCAAAAGGCAAACGGCAAACGGCAAAAGGAAAAGGGCAAAAGGAATGTTTCAAGAGGCAAAAGGCAAAAAGCATGACGCGAAAGGCAAAAGGCAAAAGGCAAAAGGAACAGGCAGAAGGCAAAAGGCAAAAGGCAAAAGGAAAAGGCAAAAGGCAAAAGGCAAAAGGAGAGATGCAAAAGCCAAAAGGCAAAATGCAAGAGGCAAAAGGCAAAATGCACAGTACAAAAGGCAAAAGGCAAAAGGAAAAAGGCAAAAGGCAAAAGGCAAAAGGCAAAAGGCAAAGGACTAAACGCAAAAGGCAAAAGGAACAGGCAGAAGGGAAAAGGCAAAAGGAAAAGCCAAAAGGGAGTAGGCAAAAGGCAAGAGGCAAAAGGCAAAAAGCATGACGCAAAAGGCAAAAGGAACAGGCAGAAGGGAAAAGGCAAAAGGAAAAGCCAAAAGGGAGTAGGCAAAAGGCAAGAGGCAAAAGGCAAAAAGCATGACGCAAAAGGCAAAAGGAACAGGCAGAAGGGAAAAGGCAAAAGGAAAAGCCAAAAGGGAGTAGGCAAAAGGCAAGAGGCAAAAGGCAAAAAGCATGACGCAAAAGGCAAAAGGAACAGGCAGAAGGGAAAAGGCAAAAGGAAAAGCCAAAAGGGAGTAGGCAAAAGGCAAGAGGCAAAAGGCAAAAAGCATGACGCAAAAGGCAAAAGGAACAGGCAGAAGGGAAAAGGCAAAAGGAAAAGCCAAAAGGGAGTAGGCAAAAGGCAAGAGGCAAAAGGCAAAAAGCATGACGCAAAAGGCAAAAGGAACAGGCAGAAGGGAAAAGGCAAAAGGAAAAGCCAAAAGGGAGTAGGCAAAAGGCAAGAGGCAAAAGGCAAAAAGCATGACGCAAAAGGCAAAAGGAACAGGCAGAAGGGAAAAGGCAAAAGGAAAAGCCAAAAGGGAGTAGGCAAAAGGCAAGAGGCAAAAGGCAAAAAGCATGACGCAAAAGGCAAAAGGAACAGGCAGAAGGGAAAAGGCAAAAGGAAAAGCCAAAAGGGAGTAGGCAAAAGGCAAGAGGCAAAAGGCAAAAAGCATGACGCAAAAGGCAAAAGGAACAGGCAGAAGGGAAAAGGCAAAAGGAAAAGCCAAAAGGGAGTAGGCAAAAGGCAAGAGGCAAAAGGCAAAAAGCATGACGCAAAAGGCAAAAGGAACAGGCAGAAGGGAAAAGGCAAAAGGAAAAGCCAAAAGGGAGTAGGCAAAAGGCAAGAGGCAAAAGGCAAAAAGCATGACGCAAAAGGCAAAAGGAACAGGCAGAAGGGAAAAGGCAAAAGGAAAAGCCAAAAGGGAGTAGGCAAAAGGCAAGAGGCAAAAGGCAAAAAGCATGACGCAAAAGGCAAAAGGAACAGGCAGAAGGGAAAAGGCAAAAGGAAAAGGCAAAAGGCAAATGGCAAAAGGAAAAAGCAAAAGGCAAACGGCAAAAGGCAAAAGGCAAAAGGCAAACGGCAAAAGGCAAAAGGTAAAAGGCAAAAGGCAAAAGGCAAAAGGCAAAAGGGAAGACGCAAAGGGCAAAAGGATAAAGGCAAAAGGCAAAAGGAAAAGCCAAAAGGGAGTAGGCAAAAGGCAAGAGGCAAAAGGCAGAAGGCAGGAGGCAAAAGGCAAAAGGCAAAAGGTAAAAGGCAAAACGAGATGGCAAAAGGCAAAAGGCAAAAAGGCAAACGGGAAAAGGCAACAGGCAAACGGCAGAAGGCAAAACGCAAAACGCAAAATGCAAAATGCAAGAGGCAAACGGCAAACGGCAAAAAGCAAAAGGCAAAAGGCAAGAGGCAAAAGGCAAAAGGCAAGGGGCAAAAGGCAAAAGGCAAAGGACTAAACGCAAAAGGCAAAAGGCAAAACGCAAGAGGCAAAAGGCAAAAGGCCAAAGGCAAAAGGTAAAAGGTAAAAGGCAAAAGGCAGAAGGCAGAAGGCAACAGACAAAAGGCAAAAGGCAAAAGGCACAAGGCAAAAGGCATAAGAAAAATGCAAAAAGAAAAAAGCAAAACGCGTAATGCAAAATGCAAAAGGCAACAGGCAAAGGGAAAAAGGCAAAAGGCAAAAGACAAACGGCAAAAGACAGAAAGGCAAAAGGCAAAACGCAAATTGCAAAAGGAAAAACGAAAAAGGCTAAAGGCAAAAGGCAGAAGGCAAAAGGCAGAAGGCAAAAGGCAAAAGGCAAATGGCAAAAGGAAAAAGCAAAAGACAAAAGGCAAAAGGCAAAAAAACAAAAGGCAAAAGGCAAAAGGCAAAAGGCAAAAGGGAAAAGGCAAAAGGCAAACGGCAAAAGGCAATAGGTAAAAGAAAAGGCAAAAGGCCAAAGGGCAAAAGGCAAAAGGAAAAAGGCAAAATGCAAAAGGCATCAGACACAGGCAAAAAGCCAAAGGCAAAAGGCAAAAGGCAGAAGGCAAAGGGCAAAAGGCAAAAGGCAAAGGGCGAACGCCAAACGGCAAAAGGCATATGTCAAAATGCAAGAGGCAAAAGGCAAAACGCAAAAGGCAAAAGGCAAAAGGCAAATGGCAAAAGGAAAAGGCAAAAGGCAAAAGGAAATAGGCAAAAGGCAAACGTCAACAGGCAAAAGGCTAAAGGCAAAAGGCAAAACGCAAAAGGCAAAAGGCAAAAGGCAAATGGCAAAAGGAAAAGGCAAAAGGCAAAAGGAAATAGGCAAAAGGCAAACGTCAACAGGCAAAAGGCTAAAGGCAAAAGGCAAAACGCAAAACAAAAAACGCAAAAGGCAATAGGAAAAAGGCAAAAGGCAACAGACAAAACACAGAAGGCAAAAGGCAAGAGGCAAAAGGCAAAAGGCAAAATGGAAAAGGCAAAAGGCAAAAGACAAAACACTAAGGCCAAAGGCAAAACACAACAGGCAAAAGGCAAAAGGCAAAAGACAAAAGGCAAAAGGCAGAAGGCAAAAGGAAAAAGGCAAAAGGCAAAAGGCAAAAGGAAAAAGGCAAAAGGCAAAAGTCAAAAGGCAAAAGGCAGACGCAAAACGCAAACGCAAAACCCAAAAGTTTCTCCCTGTGACCGGTTGTGACACGTGTTATGGTTTGTGAATGGTGACCACCCACATTGAAATTCTTTGGTCATGGTCAGTGACATATGCCGACTTTGGTTGTTTGGTGTACACAGTAGCTACACCGTGCAACTACGTATTGAAGTTCATTGTCATTTCTAGTCAATACATAGGGTTTCCAAATCATTGTATGTCCCTCTGACCATTTGTGACTCGTGTTATGAGTTGTCAATTGTGACCACACATAGTGGACTTCCTTGGTCATAGTCAGTGACATATGCATCCCTTTATTGGTCACCAAGCACGCTAGCCACACCGTGCCACTTTTTGTTGAAGGTCTTTGTACTTGCTAATTCATACCAAGTATTCCAAATCCATCGTTTTCCCCTACGACCATCTCCGACTCGTGTTACGAGTTCTCAACGTTGACCACACACTGTGAAATTCTTTCGGTCATGGTTAGTGACATATGCATACCTTGGTTTGTCACTATGCATGGTGACCACGTTGTGTCACTACGAATTAAAGGTCTTTATGCTGTCAAGTTCATAGCTCATCTTCCCACACCATTGTTACCCCCCTCTGACTATCAATGACTTGTGTTGTGAGTTGTCAACATTGAGCACATGAAGTGAAATTATTTGGTCAAGGTCAGTGACATATTCATACTTTGGTTGGTCACTGTGCATTGTAGTCACAGTGTGCCACGACATATGGAAGGTATTTGTACTTGCTAGTCAATGACTAGTATTCACAAATCATTATCTGCCACTCTGACCATCTGTGACTCGTGTTTTGGGTTGTCAACGTTGTCCACACACAGCGGATTTCGTTTGTCAAACGCAGTAAATGTGTCTACTTTTGTCGGTCATTGATCATGACAGCAATGCCGTGCTAATACTTTTATCCTTTCTTGTTGATTCATATGGTTCCCAAACCATTCTCTCCACCTCTGACCATTTGTGACTCGTGTTTTGAGTTGTCAATGTTGACCACACATACTAGACTTTTTCGGTCATAGTCAGTTACATATGCATCATTTCATTGGTCATTGTGCACACTAGCCATACCGTGCCACTACTTGCTGAAGGTCTTTGTACTTGCTTGTTGATAACTAGTGTTCCCAACCCATTCTTTCCCCCTCTGACCATTTGAAACTTGTGTATGGGGTTGTGAAAGTTGACTACCCATATCTCAATTATTTGGTCGTGGTTAGTGACATGTGCCTACTTTGGTTTGTCACCGTGCATGGTTGCCACGTTGTTGCACTACGTATTGACGGTCTTTGTACTTTCTAGTTAAAAGCTAGTGTTCCCAAACCATTTTTACCACCCTCTGACTATCTGTGACTCGTGTTGTGAGTAGTCAACATTCACCACATAAAGCACAATTCGTTGGTTATGGTGAGTGAAATATGCATGCTTTGGTTTGTCACTGTGCATTGTAGCCACACTGTGCCACTACATAGTTAAGGTATTTGTACTTCCTAGTCAATAACTAACATTCAAAAACCATTATCTTTCACTCTGACCATTTGTGACACCTCTTCTGAGTTGTCAAAGTTATCCACACATTGTGACATGGTTTGGTCGTGGTCAGTGACATATGCCTAGTTTGGTTCGTCATCGTGCATGGTATCTATACCTTGCCACAACTTATTGATGGTCCTTGTGCTTGCAAGTTGATACCTGGTGTTTCCAGACCATTGTTTCCCCCCTGACCATTTGTGACTTGTATTATGAGTTATCAACGTTGACCACAAACTGCGGCATTGTTTGGTAAAATGCAGTACATATGCCTACTCTGGTCAATGGTTGTGCATGGTAGCCATACCGTGCTACTACAGATTGAAGGTCGTTGTACTTGCTAGTTGAGAACTGATATTTCTAGACCATAATTTCCCTATATGACCATTTGTGACTCGTGTTATGGTTATTGAACATTGACCACCCATATTGAAATGCTTTGGTCATGGTCAGTGACATATGCCTAGTTTGGTTGTTTGGTGTGCATAGTAGCCACACCGTGCCACTACGTATTGAGGTTCTCTGTCCGTTGTAGTCGATACATAGGGTTCCCAAACCATTGTCCTTACCTATAACCATTTGTGACTCGTGCTATGAGTTGTCAATGTTGACCACTTATATTGGACTTCCTTGGTCATACGCAGTGACGTATGCATCCGTCGGTTGGTCACGATGTCCCCTAGCCACACCGTGCCACTACTTGTTGATGGTCTTTGTACTTGCTAGTTAACAACTAGTGTTCCCAGCCCATTGTTCCCCCCTCTGACCATTTGTGACTCGTGTGATGAGTTTTTAGCGTTGACCACATACTATGAAATTCGTTTGGTCATGGTTGTTGACAGATGCCTACTTTGGTTTGTCACTGTACATGGTTGCCACGCCGTGTCACTGCGCATTGAAGATCTTTGTGCTTTCTACTCGATAGCTAGTCTTCCCAAACCATTGATACTCCCTTTGAATATCTGTGATTCATGTTGTGAGTTGTCAACATTGACCACATGAAGTGAAAATATTTGGTAATGGTCAGTGACATATGCATATTTTGGTTGGTCAATATGCAATCTAGCCAAACTGTGCCACTACATGTGGAAGATATTTGTAATTGTTAGTCGATAGCTAGCATTCACAAGCCATTATCTTCCAGTCTGACCATTGTGACTCGTGTTATGAGTGACACGTTTACCACACATATTGACATTCTTTGGTCATGGTCACTGACATATTCCTACTTTGATTGGTCATCGTGCATGGTATCCACACTGTGCCATACCTTATTGAAGATCCTTGTGCTTGCTACTTGATACCTGGTGTTCCCAAGCCATTGCTTTCCCCTCCGACCATCAGTGACCCGTATTATGAGTTGTCAACGTTGACCACACACAGTGGATTTCTTTGGTCAAAGGCAGTACATATGCCTACTTTGGTTGGTCATTGTGCACGGTAGCCACACCGTGCTACTAGTGATTGAAGGTCGTCGTAATTGTTAGTTGAGAACTGATATTCTTATACCATTGTTTCCCCCTCTGACCGTTTGTGACTCGTGTTATGGTTAGTGAACGTGACCACCCATATTGACCTTCTTTGGTCATGGTCACTGACATATGCCTAGTTTGGTTGTTTGGTGTGCATGTTAGCCACACCGTGCTACTACATATTGAAGTTATTTGTCCTTTTTAGTCCATACGTAGGGTTCCCAAGCCATTTGTAACTTGTGTTATGAGTTTTCAATGTTGACTACACATAATGGACTTCTTCGGTCATAGTCAGTGACGCATGCATCATTTGGTTGGTCACTGTGCACGCTAGCTGCACTGTGCCACTACTTGTTGAAGGTCTTTGTACTTGCTATTTATTCACTAGTGTTCCCAACCCATTGTTTCCCCCTCTTACCACTTTTTCCTCGTGTTATGAGTTTTCATTGTTGACCACACACTGTGAAGTTTGCTTGGTCATGGTCGGTGACATATGCCTTCTTAGGTTGGTCATTGTACATGGTTACTACCCGATGCTACTGTGTATTGAAGTTTTTTGTGCTTTATAGTTGATAGCTAGTCGTTCCAAATCATTGTTACCCCCTCTGACTATCTGTGACTTGTGTTATGAGCTGTCAACGTTGACCACATGAAGTGAAATTATTTGGTTATGGTCAGTGATATATGCATACTTTGATTGGTCATCATGCATGGAATCCACTATTGAAGGTATTTGTATTTGCTAGTCAACAACTAGTATTCACAAACCACTATCTTCCACTCTGCCAATTTGTGACTTGTGCTATGAGCTGTCAAAGTTTACCACACATAGTGACATTATTTGGTAATGGTCAGTGACATATGCCTACTTTGGTTGGTCATCGTGCATGGAATCCACACCGTGCCACAACTTATTGGAGGTGCTTGTGCTTGCTAGTTGATACCTGGTGTTCCCAACCTATTGTTTCCCCCTCTGACCATTTGTAACTCGTATTATGAGTTGTCAACGTTGACCACACACAGCTGATTTCTTTGGTTAAAGGCAGTACATGTGCCTACTTTGGTCGGTCATTGTGTATGGTAGCCACACTGGACTACTTCTGCTTGAAGGTAGTTGTACTTGATAGATGAAAACTGGTATCCCCAGAGCATTGTTTCTCCCTCTGACTGTTTGTGACTTGTGTTATGGTTGGTGAACATTAACCATCCATTTTGAAATTCTTGGGTCATGGTTAGTGACATATGCCTAGTCTGGTTGTTTGATGTGCATAGTAGCCACACCATGCCACTACCTATTGAAGTTCATTGTCCTTTGTAGGTGATACTTAGTGTTCCTAACCCATTGTCTCTGCCTCTGGACTTTTGTGACTCGTGTTATGAGTTGTCAATGTTGACGACACATAGTGGACTTATTTGGTCACAGTCAATGACCTATGCATCCTTTGATTGGTCACTGTGCACGCTAGCCGCACCGTGCCTCTACTTGTTGAAGGTCTTCGTATTTGCTAGTTGATGACTAGTGTTCCCAACCCATTGTTTCTCCCCCTGACCATTTGTGACTTGTGTTATGCGTTTTCAATGTTGACCACACACTGAATTTTTGTCAGTCATGGTCAATGACATATGCCTACTTTGGTTGGTCATTGTACATGGTTACAACGCCGTGTCACTATGTATTGAAGGTCTTTGTGCTTTCTAGTTGATAGCCAGTCTACCCAAACCCATTGTTACCCCCCCCCCCTCTGACTATCTGTGACTTGTGTTGTGAGTTTTCAACATTGACCACATTAATTGAAAATCTTTGGTCATGGTTAGTGACATATCCATAATTTGGTTGGTCACTGTGCATTGCAGCCACACTGTGCCACTACATATTGAAGGTATTTATACATGCTAGTTTATAACTGGTATTCACATACCATTGTCTTTCACTCTGACCATTTGTGACTCGTGCTATGAGCTCTCAAATTTTACCACACATAGTGACATTCTTTGGTCATGGTCAGCGACATATGCCTACTCCGGTTGGTCATCATGCATGGTATCCACAACGTGCCACAACATACTGAAGGTCCGTGTGCTTGCTAGTTGATACCTAGCGTTCCCAAACCATTGTTTCCCCCTCTGACCATTTGTGACCCGTATTATCAATTGTCAACGTTAACTACACACAGCAGATTTCTTTCGTCAAAGGCAGTCCATATGCCTACTTTGGCCGGTCTTTGTGCATGGTAGCCACACCGTGCTAATACTGATCAAAGATTCTTGTACTTGCTAGTTGAGAACCAATATTCCCAGAAAATTGTTTCCCCCTCTGACCGCTTTTGACTCGTGTTATGGATATTGAACGTTGACCACCCATATTGAAATTCGTT
>SZWC01003979.1:33615-53710 GCA_023375785.1 Penium margaritaceum | reverse complement strand
GCAAAAGGCAAAAGGCAAAAGGCAAAAGGCAAAAGGCGAAAGGCAAAAGGCAAAAGGCAAAAGGCAAAAGGCAAACGGCAAAAGGCAAAAGGCAAAAGGCAAAAGGCAAAAGGAAAAGGCAAAAGGCAAAAGGCAACAGGCAAAAGGCAAAAGGCGAAAGGCAACAGGCAAAAGGCAAAAGGCAAAAGGCAAAAGGGAAACAGGCAAAAGGTGATAGGCAAAGGGAAAAAAGATGAAAGGCAAAGGGTGAAAAGCAAAAAGCAGAAGGTAAAAGGCAAAAGGCAACTGGCAAACGGAAAAAGGCAAAAGGCAAAATGCAAGAGGGAAAAGGCAAGAAGGCAAAATGAAAAAGGCAGAAGGCAATAGGCACGAGGCAAAAGGCAAGAAGCAAAAGGCAAACGGCAAAAGGCACAGGGCAAAAGGCAAAGGCCAAAAGGCAAAAAGCAAAAGGCAGAAGGCAGAAGGCAACAGCCAATAGGAATAAAGCAAAATGCAAAAGGCAAATGGGAAAGGACAAAAGGCAAAAGGCAAGAAGAAAAAGGAAAAATGCAAAAGGCAAACGGGAAAGGGAAAAAGGCAAAAGGCAAAAGGCGAAAGGCTGAAGGCAAAAGGCAAAAGGCAAAAGGCAAAAGGGGATAGGAAAAGGGGAACAAGTGAAAGTTAAAAGGCAAAAGGCAAAAGAAAAAACACAGAAGGCAAAGGGCAAAAGGCAAACGGACAAAGGCAAAATGCAAAAGGCAAAAGGCAAAAGGCAAAAGGCAAAATCCAATAGGCAATAGGCAAAAGGCAAAAGGCAACAGGCAAAAGGCAGAAGGCAAAAGGCAAAAGGCAAAAGGCACAAGGCAACAGGCAAAGGAAAAGAAGGAAAAAGGCAGAAGGGGAAAGGCAAAAGGCAGGAGGAAAAGGGTAAAAGGTAAAAGGCAAAAGGGAAAGGGCAAAAGGCAAAAGGAAAAGGGCAAAAGGCAGAAGGCAAGAGGACAAAGGCAAAAGGCAAAAGGAAAAAGGGAAAGGACAAAAGGCAAAAGGCAAATGGCAAAAGGCAAAAGGCAAATTGTGAAGGGCAAAAGGAAAAGGGAAAAAGGCAAAAGGCAAAAGGCAAAAGGCAAAAGGCAAAAGGCAAGTGGAAAAACACAAAAGCCAAAAGGAAGAGGGCAAAGGGCAAAAGGCAAAAGGGAAAAGACAAAAGGGTAAAGGGAAAAGGCAAAACGCAAAGGGAAAAAGGCACAAGGCAAAAGGCATAAGGAAAAAGGCAAAAGGCAAAAGATAAAAGGCAAAAGGCAAAAGGAAAAAGGCAGATGACAAAATGGAAAAGGAAAAAGGCAAGGGGAAAAGGGCAAAAGGCAAAAGACAGGAGGCCAAAGGCAAAAGGGAAAAGGCAAAAGGAAAAAGGCAAAAGGCAAAAGGCAACAGGCGAAAGGCAACAGGCAAAAGGCAAAAGGCAAAAGGCAAAAGGCAAAAGGCAAAAGGGAAAAAGGCAAAAGGTGATAGGCAAAGGGAAAAAGATGAAAGGCAAAGGGTGAGAAGCAAAAAGCAGAAGGTAAAAGGCAAAAGGCAACTGGCAAAAGGAAAAAGGCAAAAGGTAAAATGCAAGAGGGAAAAGGCAAGAAGGCAAAATGAAAAAGGCAAAAGGCAATAGGCAAGAGGCAAAAGGCAAGAAGCAAAAGGCAAAAGGCAAAAGGCACAGGGCAAAAGGCAAAGGCCAAAAGGCAAAAAGCAAAAGGCAAAAGGCAGAAGGCAACAGCCAACAGGAATAAAGCAAAAGGCAAAAGGCAAACGGGAAAGGACAAAAGGCAAAAGGCAAGAAGAAAAAAGGAAAAGGGCAAAAGGCAAACGGGAAAGGGAAAAAGGCAAAAGGCAAAAGGCAAAAGGCAAAAGGGGATAGGAGAAGGGGAACAAGTGAAAGTTAAAAGGCAAAAGGCAAAAGAAAAATCACAGAAGGCAAAAGGCAAAAGGCAAACAGAAAAAGGAAAAATGCAAAAGGCAAAAGGCAAAAGGCAAAAGGCATGAGCCAATAGGCAATAGGCAAAAGGCAAAAGGCAAGAGGAAAACGGCAGAAGGCAAAAGGCACAAGGCAAAAGGCACAAGGCAACAGGCAAAGGAAAAGAAGGCAAAAGGCAGAAGGGGAAAGGCAAAAGGCAAGAGGACAAGGGCAAAGGGTAAAAGGCAAAAGGGAAAGGGCAAAAGGCAAAAGGAAAAAGGCAAAGGGCAGAAGGCAAGAGGACAAAGGCAAAAGGCAAAAGGAAAAGGGGAAAGGACAAAAGGCAAAAGGAAAATGGCAAAAGGCAAAAGGCAAATTGTGAAGGACAAAAGGAAAAAGGAAAAAGGCAAAAGGCAAAAGGCAAAAGGCAAAAGGCAAGTGAAAAAATGCAAAAGCAAAAAGGAAGAGGGCAAAAGGCAAAAGGCAAAAGGGAAAAGGCAAAAGGGAAAAGGGAAAAGGCAAAACGCAAAGGGAAAAGGGCAAAAGGCAAAAGGCATAAGGCAAAAAGGCAAAAGGCGAAAGGTAAAAGGCAAAAGGCAAAAGCCAAGAGGCAAATGACACAATGCAAAAGGAAAAAGGCAAGGGGAAAAGGGCAAAAGGCAAAAAACAGGAGGCAAAAGGCAAAAGGGAAAAGGCAAAAGGAAAAAGGCAAAAGGCAAAAGGCAAGCGGCAACATGCAGACGGAAAAGGCAAAAGGCAAAAGGCAAAAGACAAAAGGCAAAAGGTAAAACACAAAAGGCAAAAGGAAAACGAGAAAAGGCAAAATGAAAAAGGCAAAAGGCATGAGGCAAAAGACAAAAGGCAAATGGAAAAAGGCAAAAGGAAAAAGGCAAAAGGCGATAGACAAAGGGAAAAAGGTGAAAGCCAAAAGGCGAAAGGAAAAATGCAAAAGGCAAAAGGGAAAACGCAATAGGTAATATGCAAAAGGAAAAAGACAAAAGAGAAAATGCAAAGACAAAAGGCGAAAGGCAAACGACAAAAAGCAAAAGGCAATAGGCAAGTGGCAAAAGGCAGAGGCAAAAGACAAAAGGAAAAAGGCACAAGGCAAAAGGCAAAGGGCAAAAGGCAAAAGGCAAAAGGTGAAAGGCATAAGGCATAAGGCAAAAGGAAAAAGGCAAAAGGCAAGCGTCAAAAGGCAAATGGCTAAAGGCAAAAGGGGAATGGCAAAAGGCTAAAAACAACAGGCAAAAGGGAAAAGGCAAAAGGCAAAAGGCAAAAATGAAAAGCCAGAAGACCAAAGGCAAAAGGAAAAATGCAAAAGGCCAAATGCAAAATGAAAAAGGCAAAAGGCAAGAGGAAAAGGGAAAAGGCAAATGACAAAACGCAAAAGGCAAAAGGCAAAATGCAAAAGGCAAAAGACAAAACGCAAAAGGCAAAAGGCAAAATGCAAAAGGCAAAAGGCAAAAGGCAAAAGGCAAAAGGTTAAAGGCAAAAGGCAAAAGGCATAAGGCAGAAGGCAAAAGGCAAAAGGCAATGGAAAAAGGGCAAAAGGCAAAAGTCAGAAGGCAAAAGGCAAAAGGCAAGAGGCAACATGCAGAAGGAAAAGGCAATAGGCAAAATGCAAAGGGCAAAAGGCAAAAGGTAAAACACAAAAAGCAAAATGCTAAACTTAAAAGGCAAAACGAAAAAGGCAAAAGGCAACAGTGAAAAGGCAAAGGGCAAAAGGCAAAAGGCAATAGGCAAAAGGCGATAGGCAAAGGGCACAAGGTGAAAGGCAAATTGCAAAAGGAAAAAGGCAAAAGGCAAAAGGCGAAGGGCAAACGGAAAACGGCAAAAGGCAAAAAGCAAAATGCAAAAGGCAAAAAACAAATGGCAAAAGGCAAGAGGCAAAAGGCAATAGGCCAGAGGCAAAAGGCAAAACGCGGAAGGCAAAAGGCACAAGACAAAAGGCAACAAGAAGAAGGCTAACGGCAAAGGGCAAAACACAAGAGGAAAGGGGCAAATTGCAAAAGGCAAACGGCAACAGGCAAGACAAAAGGGGCAAAAGGAAAAAGGCAAAAGGGAAAGGGCAAAAGGAAAAAAGGCAAAAGGCAAAAGGCAAAGGCAATAGGCAAATGGTTATAGGCAAAAGATAAAAGGCACAAGGTAAAGGGAAAGAGGCATAAAGCAAATGGTAAAAAGCAAAAGGTAAAAGGCAAAAGGCAAAAGGCAAACGGCAAAAGGCAAAAGGCAAACAGCAAAAGGCAAAAGGAAAAGGCAAAAGGCAAAAGGCAGAAGGCAAAAGGCACAAGGCAAAAGGCGAAAAGCAAAACGCAAAAGGGAAAAAGGCAAAAGGCGATATGCAAAGGGCAAAAGGCAAACGGCAAAAGGCAACAGGCAGGAGGAAAAATGAGAAAAGCAAAAGGCAGAAGGCAAAGGGCAAAAGGCAAAAGGCAACAGGCAAAAGGCAAAAGGCAAAAGGCAAAAGGCAGAAGGTAAAAGGCAAAAGGCAAAAGACAAAAGGAAAAAGGCATAAGGCAAAATACAAAAGGCAAAAGGCAAAAGGGAAACAGGCAAAAGGTGATAGGCAAAGGGGAAAAGGTGAAATGCAATCGGCAAAAGGCAAAGGCAAAATGCAACATGCAAAAGGAAAAGGGCAAAAGGCAAAAGGCACAATGCAAAGGGAAAAAGGCAAACGGCAAAAGGCAAAAGGCAATAGGCAATAGGCAAGAAGCAAAAGGCAAGAGGCAAAAGGAAAAAGGCAAAAGGCACATGAAAGAGGGCAAAGGAAAAAAGACAAAAGGCAAAAGGCAGGAGGCAAAATGAGAAAGGCAAAAGGCACAAGGCAAAAGGCAGAAGGCAAAAGGCAAAAGGCAAAAGGGAAAAGGCAAAATGCAAAAGGCAAAAGGCAGAATGTAAAAGGCAAAAGGCAAAAGGCAAAAGGCAAAATGCAAAAGGCAGAAGGCAAAAGGCAAATGACAAAACGCAAAAGGCAAACAGAAAAAGGCAAAGGGAAAAAGGCAAAAGGCAAAAGGCAAAAGGAAAATGGCAAAAGGCAAGAGGAAAAAGGCAAAAGGCAAAAGACAGAAGGCAAAATGCAAAAGGCAAAAGGCAATAGGCAAAAGGCAAAAAGCAAAATGCAAAAGGTAAAAGGCAAAAGGCAAGGGCAAAAAGGCAAAAGGCAAAAGGAAAAATGCAAAAGGCAAAAGGCAATCCGCAAGAGGCAAAAGGTAAAAGGAAAAAAAGGCAAAAGGCAAAAGGAAAAAAGCAAAAGGCAAAAGGCAAAAGGCAAAAGGCAAAAGGCAAAAGGAAAAAAGCAAAAGGCAAAAGGCAAAAGGCAAAGGGCAAAGGGCAAAAGGCAAAAGGCAAAAGGCAAAGGGCAAAAGGCAAAAGGTAAATTGCAAAAGGCAAAAGGAAAAAGGGAAACAGGCAAAGGGCGATAGACAAAGGGGAAGAGGTGAAAGGCAGAAGGCAAAAGGCAAAAGGCAAAGGCAAAGGGCAAAATGGAAAAGGCAGAAGGCAAAAGGCAAAATGCAAAAGGCAAAATGCAAAAGGCAAAAGGCAACAGGCAAAAGGCAAAAGGCAGAAGGCAAAAGGCAATAGGACTTTGGTGTCAGTGGGGAGAGGAGCGTGAGGGGTTTGCAGTCTTCCACGCCGTAGCGCCGAAGCACTTCGTGTGGTTAAGCTCGATGGTACCTGCTGCTCGGTTGCGGTGGATGGCAATGCGGAGGTAGTAGTCAAGCACTCCCATGTCCTTCATCTGAAACCTGTTGCTCAGCTGCTCTTTGAGGACCACAAGGGCCTTCTTGGAGGTAGAGCTCAGAATTATATCATCCACATACAGTGCAACCAGCAGCAGCCCTTGGTCATCCGCACGCACATACACACTTGGGTCATTGTGGCAGTGCCTGAAGCCAATGGTGGCCATGAAGCCATCCATCTCCTCGTACCAGATCCTTGGGGCTTGTTTCAGCCCGTTTAGCGCTTTGACAAGCCTGCGCACTTGCCGGGGTTCGGCTTCGACCCCCTTGGACTCATCCATGAATATCTCCTTGTCCAGCTTCCCATGTAGGAAAGCCGTCTTGACGTCCATTTGATGAATTTCCATGTCGCGTGCAACAGCCACAGCCAGCAAGGATTGGATCGAGGTAAATGCAGCAACAGGAGAGTAGGTATCGTCGTACATAGACCCTCCTCTCTGTGAGAATCCCTTTGTCACTACTCTTCCCTTGTACCTGTCGATGGTGCCATCTTGCTTGAGCTTCATGCGCAAGATCCACTTCATGCCCACCACGTGAGCGTTGGGTGGCTTGTCCATCATCTCCCACGTACCATTCTCCTTGATGGAGGCCAGCTGGCCCTCCATCGCCTCCTTCCACTTTGCGGCATCCGGCCGCGAGAGAGTTTCAGCGATGGTGCTTGGCTTTCCTTGCGCACGGCACGACCAGCTCAGGCCGGCTTACTCGGCATTCCCTGCATTGTACTTCTGCACATGTTTGCTTTGGCGCGTGCTGCGCCTTAGCGGTGTTGGTGCTGGCTGCGCATGCTGCTGCTGCTGTGCTTCCCAAGATGAGGTAGCAGGAGGTGTAAAGCCGCTGGCATCTAAAGAGGCGTCGGACGTCCCCGACAAGGTGTCGGAATCCGTCTCCACTTCAGCCTGAGTGGACGCTCTCCCTGTGTCGGCTGTTGTCACTACATGTAGTTTTGGAGTTCCATATCAGTTAGGAGGGGATACATCTCCCATCTCTAGCAGCACAATCCACTATCCGTGTTTGGGAGAGTCCTCGGGATTGGGCATCTCTTCCTTTCTGTTTGACTCTTCCTTGAAGTCTACGTCTCGAGAGGTGAAGACTCTCCCAGCTGCCTGGTCCCACAGCCTGTACGCCTTGTGCGCGGCTTCATAGCCAACCATCGCGCACTTGCGCACACATGCATTCAATTTGCTGCCTCCCTGTCCGTCTTCGACCTTAGCCCAAGCGGTGCAGCCAAATGCTTTCAAGTGAGAGGCATCGGGCTTCTTGCCTGACCATGCCTCATGTGGCGTCATCCTCTCCTTGTTTCGCTCCGTACTAGCCCCATTGCTGCGTAGTGCTACAGCAGGCATGAGATTGATGAGGTAGCAGGTGGTGCGTGTAGCTTCTGCCCAGAAGCGCAGTGGCAGTTTTTAGTCAAACAACATGGTTCGCGTCATGCCCATAATGGTCTGGTCCATGTGCTTGGCCACGCTGTTGCTCTGCGGTGTGTAGGGGATGGTCGTGTGGTGGCCAATGCCATGCTCTTTGAGCCACGGCTTGCACCCCTCGTACTATCTGCCATTGTCGCTACGCAAGGCCTTTACCTTCTTTCCAGTCTGCCGCTTCACGATGGCGACAAAATCCTGTAACTTTTCCAGCACCTCTCCTTTATTTTTGAGGAAGTAGATGAACACTTTTCTGGAGTAGTCATCGATGAAGGTGACGAAGTACTTGCTGCCGCCGTTGGATGCTGTGCGCACTGGGCCGCACACGTTGTTGTGGGTCAGGTCGGGTATGGCGTCCAATCTGCGACCGTTCTTGGTGAAGCATTTCTGCTTCGTCTTGCCTTGTAGGCAAGCCTCACACCCCTGATCATGCCCACCCTTTAACGCGCATCCTTTCAGCCCGTGTACCAGGTTTTGATCCTCCATGAACTGCAGGGTGTGTCAGCCACATGCCCAAGGCATCTGTGCCACAACAAAGCAGTTGCTTCTCCCGCGTCTTTGGTTGCCACAGCAGGCAACTTGGATGGTGCTTTGGCTTTCACCGGTGGTGCATCGTCTGCTACTGCCTCTGCTGCCGCAGCGTGCCCATTGTCAGCGCTCTCATTCCGCAGCACGTAGAGCCCGTCGGCTCTTGGCACTTGGGCGATTAGGTCTGATGTGGCGTAGGAGACGGGTACGTCCTTGATCTGGAGGATCACCACCTCCTTCTGGGTCAATATCACCGTCATCTCGTGATCGGTGATCCGAGAGAATGACGGGAGGTTTTTGGCGAATGTGGGCATGTAGACCACGTTTTGAAGCCGCAACTCCATCTTAGCTCCATTGAGCTGAGTTCGCACAACTTTCTCTCCCTCACCCACTTTGTACTCAATGCCGCCATTGGCGCACCGGAACTTGGTGGTGGATGGTGTGAGAGCAAAGAATCCACACGCTTTCCTGGAGGTGTGGTAGTTGGTGCCTAAGTCAAGCCCTAAGGCTCTTGGCCGAAGTAGTGCCGACTCCTTCACCAAAGGGTTGCTCTTTGCCATCATGCTCGTTGAGCTGTCGACCTTCTTGCTGTCGGTGCTGTTCCCACTGCCACCGTTGTCGCCTTTTTTCTTGGGCGTTCGGCACTCCATAGCCCAGTTCCGTACCTTGTCGCAGTTATGGCACTTGCCCTTCTTCCTGACATTCATCCGGCCACCGCCACTGCTTCCACTGTTACCTTGGTTGGAGTTAGTGCCACTTGAGCCACTTACATACGCTGCGTTATTGATGACGGCGTTGCTCCACAGCATGGCCTCATTGTGCACGTATTCGTAGACACATGGATACGTGAGCTCCAACTCCGCCCAACCACCCAGAGTGGTCATCGTTGGACCCGAGCTTGGCGGCAAGGCCATGAGGAGGATCATGGCTTGCATGGCTTGGTCGAGATGCCAGGACATTGCACGGACTTCTTGAAGTAGTCCCTCGAACTGTTTGAGGAACCCGGGGATTGACTCTCCCTCGCCCACCCACCATTCAATGAGACGTTACAAGATGAACATCCGATTAGCAAGGGAGGTGCATTGGCACACGTTTGTCAACTTGGTGTAAGCCTCAGCTGCCATTATGCACCCTCGATATGGGATAGGAGGGACAGAGAGACTGAAGTGACAAGAAGTGCCAATGTAATGGTGTTGCGCTCTTTCCAAGCATCGTGCTATTGGCTTGTCTCGTCTTCGAGTTCCACTTCCGTCCCTTGCATCATCTTCAGGTACCATCGCACCCTGATAACCACCTCAAACTGCCATTTCTAGGTCCCAAAGGCTTCGCCATCAAACGTTGCTATGGCATTGGCCGCGCCCAGCTCGGCATGCCTTGAGGGGAGAGTGAGCGCCTGACTTTCCCGCATGGTGCCGAGTCCGTCAGCGGTCCTCTTGTTGACTCTGCGCATTCTCCTATGCGTCGTTGAGACCGATGTTCACTGATAAGGCCAATGCCTACTACCGAGTTGTCAGGGTGCAGTCCATTGCATGCCCCTCCAGCCGATGGCCCCTAGCTATGGTGGAGTAAGTGCTCCCACAGACACGAGGTTGTACCCACAAGGGCCGAGTTTGTCTCGTTAGGACTCGAGGGTCATAAGGGCAGAGCGTGTCCTCGTTCCTTGTCCGTGGAGAGTGGATCGGACCAGGAGCCGGACTCATGTCTGTCCTCTCACATTTGTACGCACCTTAGGCCTAGGTAGGGCGACGATGGAGCAGATAGATCTGAGTCTTCAACACCGTGAGTCTTGGATGCCGATGAACCTGTCACTTATGCAAGCGGAGGGTTTGCAATGGTCACTGATCAGTGTGGGCCCATAACGCTTTGTCAACCTGCATGACACAAACGGTCTAGAAAACGGAGTACAGTGACATCTACCGACCGCTCATAGAATTTTAGATATGGGAAGATATCCCCCTCACCAAGACATTCAATACGTAGTGAGATGGCGTGCTAACCATGTACAGTGACAAACCAAAGTAGGCATATGTCACTAACCATGACCGAAGAATTTCAATATGGGTGGTCAACGTTCATAACCCATAACATGAGTCACAAATGGTCAGAGGGGGAAACAATGGGTTGTGAATACTAGTTATCAACTGGCAAGTACAAATACCTTCAACAAGTAGTAGCATGGTGTGGCTAGCGTACACAGTGACCAACCAAATGATGCATACGTCACTGACAATGACCAAAGAAGTCCACTACGCATGGTCAACATTGACAACTCATAATAAGGTCACAAATTGTCAGAGGGAAAGACAATGGTTTGGGAACCCTATGTATCAACTAGAAAGGACAAAGAACTTCAATACCTACTTGCACGGTGTGGCTATCGTGCACACCAAATAACCAAACTAGGCATATGTCACTGGCCATGACCAAACAAATTCAATATGGGTGGTCAACATTCACCAACCATAACACAAGTCACAATTGGTCAGAGTGTGAAACAATGGTCTGGGAATATCAGTTCTCAACTAGCATGTACAGCGATCTTCAATTGGTAGTAGCACAGTGTGGCAAACATGCACAATGAATGACCAAAGTAGACTTATGTACTGCCTTTGATGAAATTTTCTGTTATGTGTGGTCAACTTTGACAAGTCACAATACGAGTCACAAATGGTCATACGGGGAAACAAATGGTTGGGAACACCAGGTATCAACTAGCAAGCAGAAGGACCTTCAATAAGTCGTGGCATGATGTGGATACCATGCACGACGACCAACCAAATAGGCATATGTCACCGACCATGACCAAAGAATCTTACTAAGTGTGGTAAACTTTGAGAACTCATAACACAATTCACAAATGGTCAGAGTGGGAGATATTTGTTTGTGAATACTACTTATCAACTAGCAAGTACAACTACCATCCATATGCAGTGGCACAGTGTGGCTACAATTAACAGTGACCAATCAAAGTATGCATTTGTGACTGACAATTACCAGAGAATTTTACTTCATGTAGTCAATGTCGACATGTCACAACACGAGTCACATACGTCAGGGATGGTAAAAATGGTTTGGGGAGACTATATGTCAAATAGACAGCACAAAGACCTTTAAAACTTAGTGACGTATTGAAGGTATTGACATATTGACGTGACTTGGCAAGCATGTACAATGACCAACCGAAGTAGGCATATGTCACCGACCATGAGTAAAAAAACTTTGACCGTGTGTGGTCGATAGTGAAAACTCATAACATGAGTCACAAGTGGTCAGAGGGGAGAACAATGGGTTGGGAAGACTAGTTATCAAGTAGCAAGTACATAGATCTTCAACAAGTAGTGGCACAGTGTGTTTAGCATGCAGAGTGACCAATCAAAGGAAGCATACGTCACTGAGTATGACCAAGACGGCCACCATGTGTGGTCAACATTGACAACTCATAACACGAGACACGTATGGTTAGAGGCAGAGACAATGGTTTGGGAACCCTATGCATTGACTTGAAAGGTCAACGAACTTCACTACATAATGGCACGGTGTGGCTAGTATGCACACCAAACAACCAAACTATGCATATGTCAGTGACCATTACCAAATAATTTCAACATGGGTGGTCAACGTTCACCAACCATAACGCGAGTCACGAATGGTCAGAGGGTGAAACAATGGTCTCAGAATATCAGTTATCAACTAGCAAGTACAACAACCTTCAATCAGTAGTAGCACGGGGTGGGTACCATGCACAACAACCAAACAAAGAAGGCATGTGTACTGTCTTTGACCAAATAAATCCGATGTGTTTGGTCAACGTTGACAACTCATAATAGGAGTCACAAATGGTCATAGGGGGAAACAATGGTCTGGAACACCAGGTATCAACTAGCAAGCACAAGGACCTTCAATAAGCTGTGGCACGGTGTGGACACCATGCACGACGACCAACCAAAGTAGGCATATGTCACTGAGGATGACCAAAGCATGTCAATATGTGTGGTAGACTTTGACAGCTCACTACACGAGTCACAAATGGTCAGAGTGGACGATAATGGTTTGTGTCTACTAGTTTTAGACTAGCAAGTACAGATACCTTCCATGTGTAGTGGCACAATGTGGCTACAATGCTTTGTGACCAACCAAAGTATGCATATGTCACTGACCATGACCAAAGAATTTAACTTCATGTGGTCAATGTTGAGGATTCACAACACAAGTCACATATAGTCAGAGGGGGTAACAATTGATTGGGAAGACTAGCTATGAACTAGAAAGCACAAAGACTTTCAATACGCAGTGACACGGCGTGGCAACCATGTACAGTGACAAACCAAAGCAGGCATATGTCACTAACCATGGCCAAGAGAATTTCACAGTGTGTGGTCAACGTTGAAAACTCATGACACGCGTCACAAATGGTCAGAAGAGGGAACAATGGCCTGGGATCACGAGTTCTCAGTGAGCAAGTACAAAAATGTTCAACAAGTAGTGGCACGGTGTGGCTAGCGTGCACGGTGACCAACCACAGGATGCATACATCACTGAATATGACCCAAGAATTCCACTACGTAAAGTAAACATTGACAACTCATTATACGAGTAACAAATGGTCAGAGGGAGAGACAATGGTTTCGGAACCCTATGTTTTTACTAGAAAGGACAGATAAAATCAATACGTAGTGGCACGGTGTGGCTACTATGCGCACCAAACAACCAAAATAGGCATATGTCACTGACCATGGCCAAAGAATTTCAATCTGGGTGGTCAACGTTCACCAACCATAGCACGAGTCACAGACGGTCAGAGGGGGAAAGAATGGTCCGGGACTATCAGTTCTAACCTAACAAGTACAACGACATTCAATCTGTAGAAGCGTGTTGGGGCTACCATGTACAATGACCGACCAAAGTAGGCGTATGTACTGCCTTTGACCGAAGAAATCCGCAATGCGTGGTCAACGTTAACAACGCATGAAACAAGTCACAAATGGTCCGAGGGGCAAACAATGTTACGGGAACACCAGGTATCAACTAGCAAGCACAAGGACCCTTGAAACGTTGTAGCACGGTGTGGATACAATACACGATGACCAACCAATCTAGGCATATGTCACGGACCATGACCAAATAATGTCACTATGTCTGGTAAACTTTAACAACTCATAACACGAGTAGCAAGTGGTCACAGTGGACGATAATGGTTTGTGAATAGTGGTTATGAACTAGCAAATAAAAAAACCTTCAATATGTAGTAGCACAGTGTGGCTACAATGCACAATGGCCAATCTAAGTATGCATATGTCTCTGACCAAGACCAAAGAATTTCACTTCATGTGGTCACCGTTGACAACTCACAACACGAGTCACAAATAGTCAGAGGGGATACCAATGGCTTGGGAAGACTAAAAATCAACCAAAAAGCATGGTGACCATGTACAATGACCAACCAAAGTAGGCATATATCACCAGACATGACCACGAGAATGTCACAGTGTGTGGTCAACATTGAAAAATCATAACACGCGTCACAAATGTTCACAGGGGGAAACAATGGGGTGGAAACTCTAGCTCTCAACTAACAAGTACAAAGACCTTCAACAAGTATTGGCACGGTGTGGCTAGCATGCATGATGACCAACCAAATGATGCATACATCACTGAATATGACCAAAGAAGTCCACTACGTGTGGTCAACAATGACAGCTCATAACACGAGTCACAAATGGTCAGAGGGAGAGACGGCGGTTTGGGACCCCTATATATTGACTAGAAAAGACAAATAACTTCAATACGCGGTAGCACGGTGTGGCTACTTTGTACAGCAAACAACCAGAGTAAGCATATGTCACTGACCATAACCAAATATATTCAATATGGTTGGACTACGTTCACCAACCATAACATGAGTCACAAATGGCCGGAGGGGGAAACAATGGTCTAGGAATATCAGTTCCCAACTATCAATTACAATGACATCCAGCCTTTTGCCTTTTGCCGTTTGCCGTTTGCCCTTTGCCTTTTGCCTCTTGCCTTTTGCCTTTCACCTTTTGCCTTTTGCTTTTTGTCTTTTGCTTTGTGCGTTTTGCCTTTTGTGTTTTGCCTTTTGCATTTTGCCTTTGCCTTTTGCCTTGTGCCCTTTGCATTTTGCGTTCTGCATCTTGCCTTCTGCCTTTTGCCTTTTGCCTTTTGCCTTTTGCGTTATGCCTTTTGCATTTTGCCTCATGCATTTTGCCTTTTGCGTTTTGCCTTTTGCGTTTTGCCTTTTGCCTTTTGCCTTTTGCCTTTTGCCTTTTGCCTTTTGCCTTTTGCGTTTTGCCTTTTGCGTTTTGCCTTTTGCCTTTTGCCTTTTGCCTTTTGCCTTTTGCCTTTTGCCTTTTGCCTTTTGGTTTTTGCCTTTTGCCTTTTGCATTTAACCTTTTGCCTTTTTCCTTTTTGCCATTTTGCCTTTTGCCTTTTGCATTTTGCATTTTTCATGTTACGTTTTGCCTTTTGCCTACTACCTTTTGCCTACTGCCTTTTGCCTTTTGTCTTTTGCCTTTTGCGTTTTGCATTTTGCCTTTTGCGTTTTGTCTTTTGTATTTTGCCTTTTGCATTTTGCGTTTTGCGTTGTGCCTTTTGCCTTTTGCCCTTTGCCTTTTGCCATTTGCCTTTTGCGTTTTGCCCCTTTCCTTTTGCTTCTTGCATTTTGCCTTTTACCTTTTGCGTTTTCCGTTCTACGTTTTGCATTTTGCGTTTCGCCATTTGCGTTTTGTCTTTTGCCTTCTACGTTTTTCCTGTTGCGTTTTGCCATTTGCCTTTTGCCTTCTTGCCTTTTGCCTTTTGCCTTTCTCCTTTTCCTTTTGCCTTTTGCCTTTTGCCTTTTACCTTTTGCCTTTTACCTTTTGCCTTTTGCCATTTGCCCTCTGTCTTTTGCCTCTTGCCTTCTGCCTTTTGCCTTTTGCCTTTTGCCTTTTGCCTTTTGCCTTTTGCATTTTGCCTTTTGCGTTTTGCCTTTTGCCTTTTGCCTTTTGCCCTTTTGCCTCTTGCCTTCTGCCTTTTGTTCTTTACCTTTTGCCTTGTGCCTTTTGCCTTTTGCCCTTTTGCCTCTTGCCTTCTGCCTTTTGTTCTTTACCTTTTGCCTTGTGCCTTTTGCCTTTTGCCCTTTTGCCTCTTGCCTTCTGCCTTTTGTTCTTTACCTTTTGCCTTGTGCCTTTTGCCTTTTGCCCTTTTGCCTCTTGCCTTCTGCCTTTTGTTCTTTACCTTTTGCCTTGTGCCTTTTGCCTTTTGCCCTTTTGCCTCTTGCCTTCTGCCTTTTGTTCTTTACCTTTTGCCTTGTGCCTTTTGCCTTTTGCCCTTTTGCCTCTTGCCTTCTGCCTTTTGTTCTTTACCTTTTGCCTTGTGCCTTTTGCCTTTTGCCCTTTTGCCTCTTGCCTTCTGCCTTTTGTTCTTTACCTTTTGCCTTGTGCCTTTTGCCTTTTGCCCTTTTGCCTCTTGCCTTCTGCCTTTTGTTCTTTACCTTTTGCCTTGTGCCTTTTGCCTTTTGCCCTTTTGCCTCTTGCCTTCTGCCTTTTGTTCTTTACCTTTTGCCTTGTGCCTTTTGCCTTTTGCCCTTTTGCCTCTTGCCTTCTGCCTTTTGTTCTTTACCTTTTGCCTTGTGCCTTTTGCCTTTTGCCCTTTTGCCTCTTGCCTTCTGCCTTTTGTTCTTTACCTTTTGCCTTGTGCCTTTTGCCTTTTGCATTTTGCCCTTTGCCCTTTGCCTTTTGCCTGTTGCCTTTCTTATTTGGCCTTTTGCCTTTACCTTTTGCCTTTTGCCTTTTGGCTTTTGCGTTATGCCTTTTGCCTTTTGCCTTGTGTGTTTTGCCTTTTGCCTGTTGCCTTTTGCCTTTTGCCTTTTGCCTTTTGCCTTTTGCCGATTGCGTTATGCCTTTTGCCTTTTGCCTCATGCATTTTGCCTTCTGCCTTTTGCCTTTTGCCTTTTGCATTTTGCATTTTGCCTTTTGCCTTTTGCCTTTTTCCTTTTACGTTTTGCCTTTTGCCTTTTGCTTTTTGCCTTTTTCCATCTGCCTTTTTCCTTTTGCCCTTTGCCTTTTGCCTTTACCTTCTGCATTTTGCATTTTTTGTTTTGCCTTTGCCTTCTGCCTTTTGCCTTTTTTCTTTTGCCTTTTGCCTTCTGCCTTTTTCCTTTTGCCTTTCACCTATTGCCTTTTGCCTTTTTCCTTTTTCCTTTTGTCTTTTGCCCTTTGCCTTTTACCTTTTGCATTTTGTGTTTTGCATTTTGCGTTTTGTGTTTTGCCGTTTGCCTTAAGCCTTTTGCCTTTTGCCTTCTGCCTTTCCCTTACTCCTTTTGCCTTTTGCCTTTTGCCCTTTGCCTTTTACCTATTGCGATTTTCCTTTTGTGTTTTGCCTTTTGCGTTTTGCCTTTTGCCTTTTGCCCTTTGCCCTTTGCGTTTTGTCTTTTGCCTTGTGCCTTTTTTCTTTTGCCATTTGCCGTTTGCCTTTTGCCTTTTTTCCTTTGCCTTTTGCCTTTCGCCTTTTACTTTTTGCCGCATGCCTTTTGCCTTTTGCCTTTTCCCTTTTGCATTTTGCACTTTGCCTTTTGCCTTTTTCCTATTGCATTTTCCCCGTTGGGATTTTGACATTGGTTTTTTGCGTCTTGTCTTTTGCATATTGCCTTTTGCGTTTTGCCTCTTGCCTTGTGCCTTTTGCTGTATGCCTCTTGCCTTTTGCCTTTTGCCTTTTTCCATTTGCCTTTTGCCTTTTGCCTTTTGCCTTTTGCCGTTTGCCTTTTGCCTATTGCCTATTGCCTTTTACCTTTTGCCTCATGACCTTTGCCTTTTTCCTTTTGCCTTTTGCCTTGTGCCGTTTGCCCTTTGCCTTTTGCCTTTTTCCTTTTGCCTTTGGCAAGTTGCCTTTTGCCTTTTGTCTCTTGCTTTTTAAATTTTGCCTTTTGCCTTTTGCCCTTTGCCTGATGTCTTTTACATTTTGCCTTTTTCCTTTTGCCTTTATTGTTTTGCCATTTGCCTTTTGCTTTTTGCCTTCTGCCTTTTGCCGTTTGCCTTTTGCCTTTTGCCTCTTGCCTTTTGCCTTTTGCCCTTTACCTTTTGGGTTCTGCTTTTTGCCTTTTGCATTTTGCCTTTTGCCTTCTTCCTTTCGCCTTCTTTCCTTTTGCCTTTTGCCTTTTGCCTTTTCCCTTTTGCATTTTGCATTTTTCCTGTTGCCTTTTGCCTTCTACCTTTTGCCGTTTCCTTTTGCCTTTTGCCTTTTACCTTGTACGTTTTGCATTCGGCTTTTTGCGTTTTGTCTTTTGTCGTTTACCTTTTTCCTTATGCCTTTTGCCTTTTGCCTTCTGCCTTTTCCTTTTGCCTTTGACCTTTTGCCTTTTGCCTTTTTCTTTTGCCCTTTGCCTTTTGCCTTTTACCTTTTGCCTTTTGCGTTTTGCGTTTTGCCTTTTGCCTTTTGCCTTGTGCCTTTTGCCTTCTGCCTTTTCCTTTTGCCCTTGGCCTTTTGCCTTTTGCCCTCTTCCCTTTGCATTCTGCCTTTTGCCGTGTGCCTTTTCCTTTGCCCTTGTGCCTTTTTCCTTTTGCCATTTGCCATTTGCCATTTGCCATTTGCCTTTTGCCTTTTGCCATTTGCCTTCTGCCTTTTGCCCTTTTCCCTTTGCCCTTCGGCTGTTGCTTTTAGCCTTTAGCCTTTAGTTGTTTGCCTTTTTCCTTTTGCCTCTTACCTTTTGCGTTTTGTCTTTTGCCATTTGCCTTTTGCCTTTTGCCTTTTGCCTTTTGCCTTTTGCGTTCTATCTTTTGCCTTTTGCCTTTTGCCTTTTGCCTCTTCCGTTTTGCCTTTTGCCTTTTGCCACTTGCCTTTTGCCTTTTGCCTTTTACATTCTGCCTTTTGCCTTTTTCCCTTTGCCCTTTGCCTTTTGCCTGTTGCCTTTCGCATTTTGCCTATTGCCTTTTCCTTTTGCCTTTTGCCTTTTGCCTTTTTCCTTTTGTCTTTTCCCTTTCCCTTTTGCCCTTCGCCTTTTGCTTTTTTCCTCTTGCCTTTTGTCTTTTGCCTGTTGCCTTTTGCTTTCTTGCCTTTTGCCGTTTCCCTTTTGCCTTTCACATCTTGCCTTTTGTCTTTAACCTTTTGCCTCTTGCCTTTTGCCTTTTGCCGCTTGCCTTTTGCCTTTGCCTTTTTCTTTTTGCATTTTGCCTCTTTCCTGTTGCCTTTTGCCTTTTGCCTTTGGCCTTTTGCCTTTTGCCTTATTCCTTGTGCCTTTTGACTTATGGGTTTTGCGTTTTGCCTTTTGCCTTTTCCCTTTTGCCTTATGTCTTTTGCCTTTTTTCTTTTGCCTTTTGCCTTTTTACCTTTTCCCTTTTGCCTTTCCCTTTTGCTCTTTGCCCTTTGCCTTTTTCCTTTTGCCTCTTGACTTTTGCCTTTTGGCTTTTGCCTTTTGGCTTTTTCCCTTTCCTTTTTGCCCTTCGCATTTTTCAATTTTTCATTTTGCCTTTTGCCTTTTGCTTTTTGCAAAGGGCAAAAACTGAAAGGCAAAAGGCAAGAGGCAAAGGGAAAAAGGCAAAAGGCAAAAGGCAAACAGCAAAAGGCAGAATGCAAAGGGAAAAAGGCAAATGACAGAGCGCAAAAGGCAAAAGGAAGAAGGCAAAAGGCAAAAGGCAAAACGCAAAAGGCAAAAGGCAAACGGCAAGAGGCAACAGGCAAGAGGCAAAAGGCAAAAGGAAAAAGAAAAAATGCATAATGCAGATGCCAAGAGACAAAAGGCAAAAGGAAGAAGGCAAAAGGCAAAAGGCAACAGGCAAGAGGAAAAGGCAAAAGGAATAAGGCAAAAGGTAACAGGCAACAGGCAACAGGAAAAAGGCAAAGGCAAAAGGCAACACGCAAAAGGCAAAAGGCAAGAGGCAAAATGCAAACTGAAAAAGGCAAA
Organism: Penium margaritaceum; assembly: GCA_023375785.1. Lineage (NCBI taxonomy): Eukaryota > Viridiplantae > Streptophyta > Zygnematophyceae > Desmidiales > Peniaceae > Penium > Penium margaritaceum. The sequence goes on along the minus strand of SZWC01003979.1, from coordinate 35,212 downwards.
AGGCAAAAGCGAAAATGCAAATGGCAAACGGGAAAGGCAAACGGAAAAAGGCAAAAGGCAAACGGCAAAATGTCAACGGCAAAATGCAAAAGGCAAAATGCAAAATGCAAAGGACAGAAGGCAAAGGGAAAAAGGCAAAATGCAAAGGGCAACAGGAAAAAAGGCACAAACCAAAAGCCAAAATGCAAAAGGCAAAAGGCAACATACAAAAGGCAAAAGGCAAAAGGCAAAATGCGAAGGGAAAAAGGCAAAAGGCAAAAGGAGAATGGCAAAAGGCAAAAAGCAAAAGACAAAAGGCATAACGCAAAAGACAGAAGGCAACAGGAAAAAGGCAAAAGGAAAAAGGCAAAAAGCAACAGGCAACAGGCAAGAAGCAAAAGGAAAAGGTAAAAGGCAAGAGGAAAAAGGCAAAAGGCAAAAGGCAGAACGCAAAAAGAAAAATGCAAAAGGCAAACCGCAAAAGGGAAAACGCAAAATGCAAAAGGCAAAAGGCAAAGGGCAACGGGCAAAAGGAAAAAGGCATTAGGAAAAAGGAATACGGCATAACGCATAAGGCAAAAGGCAAACGGAAAAAGGCAAAAGGCAAAAGGAAAAGTGTAAAACGCAAAAGGCAAAAGGCAGATGGCAAAATACAAACGGCAAAAGACAAAAGGTAAAAGGTGTAAGGCAAAATTGAAAACGCAAAAGGCAAAAGGCAAAAGGCAAAACGCAAGAGGCAAAAGGCAAAAGGCAAAAGACAAAAGGCGAAAGGAAAAAGGCAAAAGGCAAACTGCAAAAGACAAGTGGCAAATGGCAAAAGGCAAACGGTAAAAGGGAAAATGCAAAAGGCAAACGGAAAAAGGCAAAAGGCAAAATTGAAAAGGCGAAAGGCAAAAGGAAATAGGCAAAAAGCAAAACGCAAAAGGCAAAAGGCAAAAGGAAAAAGGCAAAAGGCAAAAGGCAAAAGGAAAAATGAAAAAAGGCAAAATAAAAAAGGCAAAAGGCAAATGGCAAATGGCAAATGGCAAAAGGCAAAAGGCAAAAGGCAAATAGCAAAAGGCAAAAGGCAAAGGGCAAAAGGCAAAAGGCAACAGTCAACATGGAAAATGGAAAAGGCAAAAGGCAAAAGGGAAAGGGAAAAAGGCAAAAGGCCAAAGGCAGAAGGCAAAAGGCAAAAAGCAAGAGGAAAAAGGCAGAAGGCAAAAGACAACAGGGAAAGGGCAAAAGGCAAAAGGCAAAAGGCAAGAGGAAAAAAGGCAAAAGGCAAAAGGCAGAGAGCAAAAGGCAAAAGGCACAAGGCACAAGACAAAAGGCAAAAGGCAAAAGGAAAAGGGCAAAATGCAAAAGACAAAATGCAAAAGGCAAAAGGCAACTGACAAAACACAGAAGGCAAAAGGAAGAAGGAAAGAGGCAAAAGGCAAGAGGCAAAAGACAAAGGGCAAAAGGCAAAAGGCAAAAGGAAAAAGGCAAAAGGCAAGAGTCAAAAGGCAAACGGCAAAATACAGAAGGCAAAAGGCAAAAGGCAAAAAGCAAAAGGAAAGGGGCAAAAGGCAAAAGGCAAAAGGCAAAAGGCAAAAGGAAAAAGGCAAAAGGCAAAAGGCAAAAGGCAAAAGGCAAG